>CANNZV010003132.1:0-22986 GCA_947561585.1 Caprella mutica | reverse complement strand
GTCAGTGCACAACAGGGTCAGTGCACAACAGGGTCAGTGCACAACAGGGTCAGTGCACAACAGGGTCAGTGCACAACAGGGTCAGTGCACAACAGGGTCAGTGCACAACAGGGTCAGTGCACAACAGGGGTAGAGCACAACAGGGGTAGAGCACAACAGGGGTAGTGCACAACAGGGGTAGTGCACAACAGGGGTAGTGCACAACAGGGGTAGTGCACAACAGGGGTAGTGCACAATAGGGGTAGTGCACAACAGGGGTAGTGCACAACAGGGGTAGTGCACAACAGGGGTAGTGCACAACAGGGGTAGTGCACAACAGGGGTAGTGCACAACAGGGGTAGTGCACAACAGGGGTAGTGCACAACAGGGGTAGTGCACAACAGGGGTAGTTCTAGTTGATCTAGAACCAGATCAAGAGAGGGTTCACCAATCACGCTCCTGTCAGGAGCTGAAAGGAGAAAAAGAAAACACGTTTATAATTTGAACTTGAAATTTAGAAGAAGGGGTTGCGACAATATGTTGCTTAATTCATGAATTTCAGGGAGAAAAATTACAAATACAAAAAAATAGTTATAGGACACAATAAATTAAAGAAGTGCCTAGGTACTCACTTGGTGCTGCCGAATAAAAACACTAATTCGCAGAATCACAATGGATCGGGACTACTGGCCCATGATCGGCTCTCCTCTGGACAGCAACAAAACCAGTAACCCAACAATAGACCACACAGGTAGTAAATTGATAGCAAAAAGGTATCAATTTTCTTGAACAAGTAATTAGTGAAATCACTTAATCATAGATACGGAGATGAAAAACCTTAATAACAGACTGAAAAATTTACGCAAATGAAAAAAATGGAATATGACAATCACACTAATAACATTATATAATTTCCTTTACACCAATTTCAGTTAAACTTCAAATACACTAACGGGAGCACACATCTTATCACAAGCGGAACCAAAAAAATCCAAAATTCTCAAACACGTTCTGAAACGTAGCTCACGTTCTAAGGCATCTCACGCTAGTAAAAATTAAGACTAGACGATTTGTCACACAAATAAATGAAAATACAAAGTATTTTAAAACAAGGATAAAAACCAGAGTACAACAATATCTGTATATTCACAATTGGAAAATGTATTACATATTGTATCATTTATATAACAGTGTTTTCATTCATATGATACTATACGCATGAACTGAAGTGTATATTCAGTTTCATTCGAAAATCTTTCTTCTGATAATGTCTATGGGAAATAAGAACTCCTTCATTTTTTTGCACCTGTAGTCGGTGGAAACTAATGATAGCGATTAATTTTCCATGGAATAATTCGTGTAAAATTGATGTGCTGACCACCATAATTTTTGACTCAAGAATAGAAAATACAAAGTTAATTTTAATGATATACCTACAATTATTGTTCGGAAGAAAAAAACAATTTTGGAATAAACAAAACATTTTCTCTTCATCTATAATATAATTATTGATGATTTTTAATTAATGGTTACATTTCTATTGTAATTGGTCGAGTCTCTTCATGGGTTGAAGAAGAGTCTGTTTGTGGCAGTGTTCTGAACTAACGCGGTACAGTATCCTGATGAACTTGAGAATCTACCGAAGCTGTGTCGCAAAACAAAGCTGCCGTTAGAATTAGAGGCAATGAATTTGGTGAACATCTTATAGAATTTAGATATTGTGAATATTATGAATTTAGAACTGAAGAATTTACCAAGTTTAAATTGCACATGTATAAAGTTAAAAGCATTAACTATAGTTTAACGGTTTAATACGAATAATCCCGATAAATGCATCGGCCCACACTGTTGACTGCTGAGTCTAGCCTAATTCACCTGACCACCAAACTAGGGCTACCTACAGAAATAGAGTATAGGAATACCCAATACCGGTAACCAAATACTCAAATAGGAAAAATAACGGATATTACCTTAGGGAAGCCGCTCACATTGAATTTGTATGTGAAAGAATGGTGAATTACCAAGTTGGCATCAAGTGTAAGCCAGCTGCGGAATCTGGGTCTTACATCAAGTGAAGGGTTTTAGAAATCCGTTAGAGCACTTGTCAAATCATTATTGTTTAGTGGTTTGAATACTAAAAGAGAAAGAGAGGTGGAAATTAAAAATGTATAGGAAGGAATGAATGCTTATTGCTTATGTCAATCGTAATAAGTTGTACGATGACCTTTACTGATTAATACACATCTACAATAGGCGTGGGTGTATAAAATTGATCACAATGTACCATGGTACACCTTTCTTTATGTAGAGGTAGCTTTCCAAGAAAATATCGAGAAAAAATCACTAAACTGTACGTACAAATTGAATATTCAATTTGAATTTATTATCCCAAATTGAATATTAAAATGGTGACGGTGTATTAGGGACGATATTCTTGCTCATATATAAATTATATTATATGTATACATATTTTTAATTTTGCATATTTTAGTATTGCTACAATAAATAGTATTCACATTTCATTTAAGTAAGCGATAATGAATTATTGTGTGATTTATTTATCGTTCAATTAACAAAGGCTTTAAGATTAGTTATAATTTGTCTGCATTAATAACACAAATAATGCCTCTGTAAAATATTTCCCAAATTACCCCAGACCACCTAAAAACCTACACAATTATTATTAAATATTATTCGCGTGAGTTGCTCATTGTTAGATGAGAAGAGCATATTGTTCTGTTGTGTCTGAAGAATGTAATACAATAACATTAATCATCTTGGGTATAAATCTTATATTGTTATTATATAGATCTAGAGCTGGTAGAATTGATTCTTGTGTAATGATTGTTCCAGTATTGTTTCATTATCTCCAATAATATCACAATGCTAAGACAATGTTGTTCCTTGAATACTTGCAACCTGGTAAATAGGCGTTTTTTGTGAATGTAACATATATAGCTTTGTTAATGTTACTTATATTAAGAATATAAAACATTTTTTCTTATTACGAATGTATAATCATTCTTTACCCTATAGTGAGTTTGACGTGTGTTTTCTAGACATATCCTTTGTAAATTATTTTATATGTTTCATTTCATTCCTTTAAATTTAGTGCCCTTTCTTGATTTTGTTCCTACATAAATACCAAATATATATTTGTATTTAAAAGTTAAATTTATTTACTTATCGGCAAAAATCAGCGTGAATCACATAAATAATGGAATTAATTGTACTTTGGTGACGTGTGGCAACGTAGAAATACAATTTGGTTAGCCACTCAATCACAGCTCTGTTTCTCAGTTGCCAATGTCCTGCATTCTTATGTATTTATTTCTCCCTGTATTTTCAATATTTCAACTTGAAGGAAATGTGATACACATTAGTTTAGTATATATACTAACAAATAAATTAATACAGTACGTAGGTTTATAAATAAAGTATTTTTTTCACATAGTCAAACCTTCCCGTTCATTCTGATAGTCAAACTCATTATTGTTAACACGCACTATTTCGTCATTCAATAATATCAATTATTTTCTGATGATAAAAGATTTTTTGTTTATCATATAGTAGAATGAGTCATTGAGTATATGTTGCTACAGATAATTGAAATATTTATTCCTTTTGTTCGGGCTGTTTTGCCCCTTGCTAGCCGGTGAGGAAAACGATATGCACGGTTTGACAACTGATTCTGAAATTTATTAAAATGTCTTAGCTACTAAAACGAACAATAAAATATAGGCTCATACGCATTACAAGTTAAAGTTTTATATCAAAGAAAAATAAAACAATATCACAGTTAAAACCTTAAACATCCTATTATACTAACCAAGAATTTATTGGATTCCGGACCTGGAGCCACTGCACAAAATAATCCAAATAATAAGACATCTAGTTTCCCTACAATGACACTTTACTCTAGCCACTGCAGCTTCCAAACAAACAATGAGCTAATCTATGATCTATCGCCTAATACATTAAATTTTTGTTCCAACAATTTTTGCTAAACATGTAGGCAAGTTCTCTTAAAATTGAATAAAATATGCTATTTTTTATTATTAAAACCTAAGTATGTTAATTTTTAAAATACATTCATTGTTGAATGGAACACCTATAGTATATATTTTGAAATTTGTTTACAATACATGATATGAAGTTCATTATATAACATGAACATTTTACAATTTTTTGTATTGTTTTCCATTGCAATCAAAGGATCAGAGTGCTTGATAGCACCTTATTTTAACAGTGAATAAATTATAATAATAGTAAATCTGATTATATCATTGCAAAGCACTTCATTCGCTTGAAATATTCGTAATTTTCATCTAATATAGTTCTCTGGAAGTTTACGAATATTGTCAGTAAGCAGAAGAGTTGTTTAGTAGACCTAATAACACTGCCTAACATTCCTTTCCACCCTGTGAGTTGAAGTCATCACAAATTCACCCCAATTCTCATGTAAAAATTGAATCCATGTTTTATAAATATTGATAAGAAGCTCCCATTAGAGGTAAAAGGTTGGCACTTGGTATACAACATCTTCAAATTAATAACTTTCGATGGTAAAAATATGAATTTTCTATTATGATCAGTATTTCAGCTACATCAAAGTTTGCTGAATGTGCGATGGATCACCCCAGTCGAGGTATATCTTTCGAATTTTTGTATTTAGTAAATGTTTTAAATTTTTGATACTTTATATGTTTTGAAGTTTATTTATACAATTATTCCCTTGATATCATTTGGGGATATCTACAAGTAGGGGCAAAGGGGTGCTTATCGGGGGAAATGCCTCCGGGATGAATAGAAGGGGTGCTTATCGGGGGAAAAATGCCTCCTGAAATGTCACGTGGGGCGTTATTAATCCGGCCTTAGGCTATGAGTGTATAAAGTGTCATGCATAGGTTGTTTAATACTGCCCTTAGGCTATAAAGATGGTTTCAAGCCGTGAAAAAAAAGGTAAGTAACCTCAAAACTAGCTACCTGAAAAAAAAAGGTTCACTTTGAACAATGGATAAGTGAAGCACCGCCGCGTGTCTAGTTAATCTGTTAGGATAATAAGTAGCAGGTGCAGACGCTTCTGTGTGATAATGATTGTAGATATATTGTTTGAAAATATGTACCTAAGAAAAAGGTGTATGTTTATTTGAAAAAAAATGTATAAAATGATTGGGAAGATAGTTAAACCTGATTAGAATAACAGGTGTGTTACCGCACTTTCTTTTCCTCCAAAGCAAACAGTCACTTACTAGATATACTTACTTTGCAGATGATCCAGTAGATGTGAATATGATACTGCGTAGTAATTAATAAAGTTATAGATATCAAAATCATCGACCTGTTAATTTTAACAGATTGATGGTTTTGACATTTATTATTTATTTGTTCTCCAGTGCCTTGCTAACATACGAGAACCATTTCCCTCCAATTTCAGAGTGATGATGCATGAGTGAAGCGAAGCTTGATGTTGCAAGAGTGATGACTGATGTTGCAAGGTAAGATGATGATGATGATGATTGTAGATATTATAAAATAACAAACACTCTTTTAACCCTGCCCCATTTGATAATTAGCAAATGAGTGCAGAGTTAATAGAGCAAGTGTTTTTTTATTGGTTGTCAAGCATAATATAATGTTATATCATCTCAAGCAAGAAAACGGTAAATATTCGATTAATATAATACGTAAAAGTACAAACGATCAAAGTCTGGATACTATATATCTTTGCACTTTTGATGATCACGTAGTTTTGATTACGGACATACAAAAATTTATTCATTTAGCTAGAAAAAGGAATAAAGTTCAACCCACAAATAAATACTGTTCATTTTGTTTAAATTTGGTTAAGACTGATTTCCACCAGCATGAGCTTCAATGTAGAAAATTTCAATACTTGCAAAACATAAAATTACCCGAATGTGATGAAAAATACAAGTTTAAATCGTTTGGTGCTCTTGAAAAGAATAAATATGTAGCCTTTTTAGATTGCGAAGCTGTATTAAAGAAATCCAGCAATGATAAAACATTGCATGAACACTCTCTTTGTTCTTTTGGTTATATTATAGTTGATTCAGGTGATGATAGTGTAGTTGCATCGGGGCTCGAAACAACCGGTGATGCCAGTAGGATAATTGACAGTATTGCAGACGATTACATTAAGCTTATGACCAATTACGAAAAAACCTGGCAAAGAAAAATAGTAATGACTGAGAAAGACATTACTAAACACAAAGACACTGACATATGTGAAATTTGTAATAGAACATTTATTGACACTCGGGACAAACATTGTCATCATGGTTGGGATATTGAAGTTATTATGAACGGTAGTGAAGTTGTGAAAGGAAATTATGTAGCAACATTGTGTAGGTCATGCAACGTTCGTATCTCAAAGAAAAGATATGAATTAGCTGTTATTAGTCACAACTTTTCTAAATACGATTCATCATTTGTTCTTCAGGGTTTAACTAATAAAGAATACTCAACACATATAATCAGTAAAGAAGGGCAAAACATCGTTCAAATCGCTGTTTCATATAATGATGTTAAACTTCGATTCATTGACAGTATGAGCTTTCTTCAGAAAAGTTTAGATGGTCTCACTGAGGATTTAAAAGATTCTTCACACAAATTCCTTTTTAATTCAGAGTTAACGAAAAGCGGGTATTCAAAAAAAAAACAATAGAGTGGAGTTTGAGGAAGGGTGTTTACCCGTACCAATATATAGACTGTGTATCTAAACTTCAGGAAACCAAATTACCTGACCACAGAGAATTTTTTTCCCATCTTCGAGATTCCAATGTTTCTACTGAAGACTATAAATTTGCTCAGTCACTGTTTGTTGAAAGTCAGTGTAAAACAATCGAGGATTACATGAAGTTGTACCTTCAATGTGATATTCTTCTACTTGCGGAAGTATTCCTAAAGTTTAGAAACATTGTTTTTAGGGAACATGAGTTAGATGCAGCACATTTCATGACACTTCCATCATTAGCGATTAATTGTGCTCTTTATAGTTCAAAAACAAATTTTGATCTTTTATATAATGTGGAAGATTTAACCCTATTTGAAACCAACGTTCGTGGGGGGTTCATAGTCGTAAATGAATGTTACAAGAAATTTAACAACCCTTCATTACCAACCTATAACCCAGATGAGGAATTATCTGAAGGTTTATTTCTTGATTTTAACAGCTTATATGCAACTGTTATGTTTGATAAGTTACCTACAGGTGAGTTACGAAAACTCACACAAACTGAAATAGATAATTTTGAAATAGCCAGTGTTAATCTTGATGGTGAACACACTTATAGTTTATTGATTGATTTTGAAATTCCAGACGATGTAAAAAAAGCCACATATGAACTCCCTCTCGGGTTAAATCAATTTAAACCACATATTAATCACATGTCACCATACACAAAGGAGCTATTTGACCGGCTCAACTTAACAGGGTCTTATCTTACAAAAAAACTTACAGGTACACATTTCCCCCAGAAAGAATATCTCATTTCTATTAAACTATTACAAATATATGTAAAATTAGGTATAAAGATCACCAAGATACATAAAATATTAGAGTTCAAACAAAGTGCTTGTTTCCGTGATTTTATTAACAAAAATATTAATCTTCGAAAAAACTCAAAGAATTCCTATGAAAAAGCTGTATGGAAGTTAATGAATAACTCAGTATTCGGAAAATTATTATTCAATGCACGCAAGAACCAATAGACACGAAATTAATATCATCAAAGGAAATGTTTCAGAGACATGTTCAGAACCCATTACTTAAGGAAGTTATCCCTATTACAGAGCAAAGTGTAATAATGAAGTTTTTTTCAGATAACATTAAAATGAATAGTCCTCTTTACATTGGTTGGTTTATTCTGGAACATAGCAAATTCTATTTATACAATTTTTTTTACTTTGTATTAAAAACACAATTTGGGGATAAAATAAGATTAATGTATACTGACACAGATTCTTATTTTATAAGCTCCAACTCATTTTTAATCTCTGATCATTTCAATAGTGAACCGCTAAACAAACATTTAGACTTAAGTAATTATCCAGTAAACCACAAATTGCACTCAGATAAATATAAATCACAACTAGGAAAATTAAAAAATGAGGTTACACATGATGACATACAGGAAAGTGTTTTTCTCCAACCGAAAGTCTATAGTATTATGACAAGTAATAATACTTCCAAGCAAGCTGTAAAAGGAATTAACAGGTGTAAACAAAAGGAGTTGAAACATGAACTATATGTGGAAATACAAAATAACACACAAAGTAAATGTAAATCCGTTGAATGTGTTAATATCAGGAAAAAGAATTATAAACTATTTACGGTAACAAATTCAAAAAGAGCATTATCCAAAATTGACACGAAAAGGTATTGGAAGAATAATACATTCTCTCTTGCCTTTGGTCACCCTGATATTCCTGAGAGTGATTATACCAAACCACACACAATACCTAATAGCAAGCTGTTATCTCAGCATGAACATTTACCTGTGTTACACACTCTGGACTTAACCGCAAAACGATCTAAACCGGGTAGGCTGGTTTTTGGTGTATAGTGAATTGTTTTACACATGTAAATAAATGTATAGTCTTTTTTATATATGTATATTCAAGTAAATAAATGTAATTAAATGTATATTCATGTAAATAAATATGATTCCTTGTATATAAATTTTTATAATTGTTGAGTTCCATTATTTTAATATAACCCTGTGTTCATGAATAAAATCTACAGTATCCATTCCCACGATGACACACGAAGACTTTCTCGTTTATCTCTCCAGTAAGGAAAATAAAAACATATACAGTAACAATAAAGCTTCGGGCTTTACAAATAAAATAACACCGAATTTATTATTGTCTGATGACTATGTTGTTGCTTTATCTAATATTTCGTTTGCACCCAACTATCACTGCATAAAAAAATAAGATCCTGAATTCATATTAAAACATTCAATGATGATGGATTAGTTGATAAACTGTTAACATTCAATTATCTATGTAGCGTGAATATTACTGGTGAATCTGTATTTAAGGCAATACAACAGCTGAATAACGATTTTGTTTCATTTTTAATTGTTAAAAAGATTTGCAAGAGAACACAAAAACCGATTTTTAGATACAAAACAAATGATTGTTATATAACGATAGGAAAACTTGCTCATACTATTGTTGGAGGAAAAACCCAAATTTTTTGGGATATATCAGATGCAATGGCTAATTTTTTGGGTGTGTCTAGTGCAGAGTCATTATTCCCCCTTATTATAAATCCCGTGAAGATACCTAGGAAAGTCGAATGTTTTTTTATATATACGGATATTGTTCATTCTTCTCACTTAGGAGGGAAAACAATAAATATTCTTGACATAATCCCCACTGATATAACGAGAGGAAAGATGGTGCCAATGTTACACTATAAATCAGTGAGGGTACAATTACTAGAAGTCATTTCAATAAGAATTACAGATCAAAATGGATATGATATTCAGTTTGATGATGATGTTGGCGTATTATGCGTTTTACATTTTACACTCAAATAACGTTATATAAACTGCTGAAATCTATAAATTGCATCATTTACCAAACCACAATCATGAGGGTTGTATATATTCATCCATCACTGCAAGACTTCGACACCCTTTTCTCTCAAAAAGGCGGTGGCTTGGGTGATATCCAAGTTTACCATAACCGAGAGGGGTCGTTACTATCTTTTGTTGGTCGATTTGCAAGATATGCACTTCCATTTATCAAAAGTATAATTCTCCCTGAAGTAGGAAATTTTGCTAAAAATATAGCTGATGATATAAGCCAGGGGAGGAATGCTAGACGTGTGTTTAAAGACCGTGGTGTTGAATCGGCTGTTAACATTGGGAGACGTATTGCAAAAAAAGCAAGAGGTGGGGCAAAAAGAAAAAAAAATGTTGCAAAAAAAAAAAAACCCAAAGAAGAAGGTTACTCATAAAAAAAAATGTGTAACAAAGAAAGACATTTTCAATTCAAAAAAGTTTCAGTTATGAATATATAATAGCAATACCCACTGATTCCAGTATAGTCTCTCAATAGACAGACTGTGATTAAGACATGTCTGCTACAGTCCCAACACAACGTTTCCATAACGCTATATCAAACGCGTTCCCAACAGATAAACGAACCTATAAATTAGAGTCTGGTATTTCTAGTAGATATGAAAGAGATGTTCTCCCGTCTAATGTGAATATAAATAGTGAATCAATAACAGATAATTACATTGAATTTATTATTAATGGGAGTGATCAGGAATTTATTGACTTGGATACTTTATCCCTAGAATTAAAAATTTCAATTACGAAACAAGATGATACTGCCGTTGATGCACAAACTAATGTTAGTTTAGTCGATGGTTTCGCACATCGATTATTAGCTAAAAGCTCTATTTTCCTGAATAGTGTTCAATGTGAGTCAAATGCCTTCTTTGGACTATGGACTGTGGTAAAACATTATTTGAGTTTAGGGAAGGATGAGATGACTGGGCATGGAAGAAATATGTATTATAAGGCAGTTGAGAATGACATTCCCCATACTTATACACCAGCACATTTCACGGCTGCATCCATTAAGCGTGATGAACGAAGCATACAAAATGATTGTGTGAGTGGAATTCACACGATAATCCCTCTCAATATAGAAATGGCTGACTCTGGGTTTTATTTATTGAATGGTATTGATATGAGAATTAGATTTGATTTAAGTTCTCACGCTGTTGTTCTTGGTACTGACACTGACGAGAAATTTAAATATAAGATTACCACTGCAAAACTATGGATGAAAAAGTTAATCCCAAATCCTAGTGCTCTATTAAGTTTGACTCGGAATCTAACCTTTGAGAATAGCTATATTGAATATATTTATAATCGACCTATCATTAAGAATAGTATTATCCCACAAGGAAGTAGTAGTGTTGTATTAGATAACATATTTAATGGTATCATACCTCAACAAGTCATTGTATTCATTACTTCTCAAGATGCATTGAATGGCAATTATAAGAAAAATTCAGGGTATCTAGAACATTGCAATATAAATTCATTGACTTTGGAAATCAACGGCAACATAAACAGCTCAATCACTGGATCAATACCATCGCAAACAGCAAGATTCTTCAATCATACCCTTGAAAATTTAATGGGGAAAGATCATTTGTTGACATATGATAGCTACAAAGCAGGTAGAACAGTTTTTAATTTTGATTTAAGGGCTAGTGATTCAAATGACGTACTAAGTCTTGAAAGGAGGAGTAACTTGCGTATAAGCGCTCAGACATCAGTCAACGTTACTGAGAACATGGTTATATTTGTCGTCGGTGTAATAAACGGTGTTATTCAGATTGATTCCAGAAAAACTGTTAGAACAAACAATCTAATATGAATGCCAAACAATTGGAAAATTTTTTTTAGGAATTGGTGGAGGGTTTCAAGGAGTTTTTACAAATAATAATTTTAGAATGAGAAATACCGACTATTACGTCGTCAACAGTATATCTAACCCTACTAAAATGGGGCACTGGACCTTGTTTTATGTCACTGATAACAATCAAGTTATATTTATTGATAGTTATGCAAAAGAACCAGGGCTATATGAAGGTAATATCTATAAATATTTCACTAAATTTAATGCAACTAGAGCGGTGCCACATCAGCTTCAAGCAAATGATTCATTATTATGTGGATTATATTGCGTTTATTTCGTTTTCTATCTAACTAAGAAATATAGTATGAAAAGAATATTATCTCATTTTTCGAAGGATTATAAAAGAAACGACCGAATTGTTGAACGAATTCTTGCAAAACTAGGCATCCAGAATTGTGAATTAAATTTCTGTCCTAGTCTGATGTATAATAGAGGTTGCCTACATGTTTTTACATGTTCACACACGTGTAATAAATAGATTCGGATCAGTGCAACTCTTTCAGTTTTGATTGAGACACATTGGCAATAGGAGCTCAACCAAATGAATGCGATGAAAGTTTTAATGAAGATTTGGATGTGTTTCTATTCACGGGTGTTAAATTATTTAAGAACATGGTTGGTGCAATTGAGAAGACTGAAGTTACTAAACCATACATGAGAGATGTCGGGTTTGAAGATAGAATGAATGATGCTATTCACCAAATTAGAAAAGATATTGATCATGTTCGAGAAATGAATTCTTCATTCAAGATTGATCATTTCCATGCAAATCTACGTGAAACTGATGATCGTCTTAGTGATGCAGTTGATCATTTGAAGAGTAACTTTGATTAGTGATCTACGCAAAATTCTCCATCGCTAACTAGTAACAGTGTAAAGTGATCTACAGCTGCAGATCACTTTACAAAAGTTCCAAATGATTCGAATGTAGAGTGCTCTACACCCGTAGATTACTTTTCATTACTCTCACTTCGCATTCAAACATAGTAATCTACGGTAATATAAGCGTAGATCATTATTCAGGTATCAATGTTACTCTCTCACAGACTGCAACTGATCTACGCTAAGAATAATTTTACAATTTGTAACGAGCCTTCTGATTGGTTAGAGCTGCTAGACATTAAGTACAGCGAATTCTAACATTACTGGTATATATTATTACAGTGCAGGTCATTGAGAGTTTTATTATTACTGTACTACAATAATTAATATTTATAATGTAAAGTTAATGTAATATATTTGTTGTAACAGTGAGTAATTATTATTAAAACAATTCATTATGATTTTTTTTTATATATTAAAAAACAATTATTTATATTAAATTGAAGTTTAGATAATATGAAAGGTGCAAATAATGTTGCAGATAATTTGAATAGTAAAGGGGAGTAAGAAAATAACTATCAATATTTAAAATATCGATGTAGGTAAATGATACTGAATACAAAATGTGACAGTAAAAGTATACATATATAATAATGTTAGTACATTGAAAATAAGTCGTGTGCAATGACACTCACTATAAGTAATTAAAACTATATTTTATTATGCACCTAACGATAAATAATTGTATACTTTTTTCCGAACACTAGGTTTTAATATTTTGTTGAAATTTTTGAAAAGTCGTCAAAAAAGTGTGACAATTGTAACACAATCATATAATAATTATAATTTAGTCCAATAATGTAATATTATTTTAAGTATCAAATAGTAATTATTGGTCGCTATCAATTTTTTCGATTATTAATGGTTGGTATATCAGTTATCAATGTAAGTGTTTCTTTTTAATTCCCGCGTTAATAATTTTGGTTTATCTTCCTTGTTGGTAGCTAACGGTTACTGTGGGTGGGGGGACTAACAGGGGGAGGGGGTAGATACAGTGGAGAGGTATCCTTTATGTATTTACTACAGTTTCAGAAATAGAATAAGAAGTAAATGATTACACTGAAAAATATGAAGCCTCTATTTAACTGCTTGCTTATATTTCTTTGTAGACTAATATTTAATAATGTACGACAGTATATAGAATATTAATGAAATATCATTTTAATTTTGGTGCTAAGATCAAGGGGGTTGAGCATGCATTGTTGTGTGTGTGCGTATATTGCTATAAGTAGTCAGTTAGGCATGTAGAAACTTCTATTTCTTCGATTTTCTATTGACGAACAAACTATTGATATTAGAATCACCTAAAATTAACTGCTTGGGAAATGGTATTTATTTCTGTAATAAATATTAACAATTTTTTAGGAGCCAAGCAATTCAATTTTATAGTATAAATGGAGTATAATGTATATATTATACAGTATAACATTTAAACTCCGCGCACTTCACTTAATAATTACTCGTGCTTACGAAATGTATGTAAGTGTACGAAGCGGGACTGACACTGACGAGAAACTCATGAATGGGGAAAACGAACAATGCTTGAAAGAGTATTAGAGTATCTAGGAAAACCTACCTAACTAGAGTATCTATGAACCTAGATAGATACTGTAGTTAGGTAGCTACTGACTAGGGAACAAGATACACTAGAGAGAACCCTGTTTTGGAAGAAAACTAAATAGGTACTAATATGATGGTACAAGAATCGAGCCATCTTGAAATAAGCTCATGTGTATATTTAAAAAAAAAAACTAGTTAGGTAACTAGTTACAGTAGTCAGGTAACTAGATATACTAGTTAGATACCAAATTCCATTAGCTACCTAACTAGTTACACTAGTTACTCAACTATTTATACTTGTTTTCATTATTAATTACTGTAAGTTACACTAGTTACCTAACTAGTTACACTAGTTACCTAACTAGCTACCCTAGTTAACTAACAAGGTAATCGCACTAGTTACCTAAAAAGATAATCGCACTAGTTACCTAAAAAGGTAATCGCACTAGTTACCTAAAAAGGTTACCGACTAGTTACCTAACATGGTTGCCGCACTAGTTACCTAACGAGGTTGCCGCACTAGTTACCTAACGAGGTTGCCGCACTAGTTACCTAACGAGGTTGCCGCACTAGTTACCTAACGAGGTTGCCGCACTAGTTACCTAACGAGGTTGCCGCTCTGGTTATCTAACTGGTTATCTCTCTGATTAACTAACTGGTGATCTAACTGATTAGCTAGGTGGTTAGTGGTTAGGTACCTAGGTAACTGGTTAGATACCTAGGTAACTGGTTAGGTACCTAGGTAACTGGTTAGGTACCTAGGTAACTGGTTAGGTACCTAGGTAACTGGTTAGGTACCTAGGTAACTGGTTAGGTACCTAGGTAACTGGTTAGGTACCTAGGTAACTGGTTAGGTACCTAGGTAACTGGTTAGGTATCTAGGTACACTGGTTAGTGGTTGAGTACCTAGGTAACTGGATAGGTATCTAGGTACAGTGGTTAGGTATCTAGGTACAGTGGTTAGGTACAGTGGTTAGTGGTTAGGTACACTGGTTAATGATTAGGTACCAAGGTACACTGGTTAGTGGTTAGGTACCTAAGTACACTGGTTTGTGGTTAGGAACACTGGATAGGTAGGTACCAAGGTTCACTGGTTAGTGGTTAGGTACCAAGGTTCACAGGTTAGTGGTTATACCTAGGTACACTAGTTAGTGGCTAGGTACACTGGTTAGAGGCTAGGTACCAAGGTACACTGGCTAGTGGTTAGGTACCTAGGTACACTGGTTAGTGGTTAGGTACCTAGGCTAGCTAGTTACAAGAGGGAGACTAGTATCCGAGGGACTATATACTATAATTATATACCCCAGTCATGGGGTATATACTATAATTATATACCTAGGTTTATAATTATATATACTATATACTATAATTATATACCTAGGTCATAAGCCCCACTCCCTATTTTTTTAATCCCTACTTAGTTAAACATATGAAGAACTACTTAGATAGAAATAACTGAGAGTTGCTAATGTAGTTTGTTGTATCCGCTAGTTTGTTGTAAACACGCTCTATACTCCATTATTTACAGTTAATCTTCTGAAAAATAAAAACTAGAAACTTACATGTCCGAAAATAATATAGAACCTCATCAATGTCTCACATACTGTTTTTATTTGATGAATATAATTATTATTGAGGAATATAATAAGTCATAATTAGCTCTAAATTCATTTAAGAGTAGTTTTATATTTTTGTTACTATAAATAAACAAATAAATAATAATTAATCATTTTCCCTTCAGTCTATTGGTGATACCTAAAGCCCCGTCCATACGGTCAAATTTTTTTAGAGAAGTGAAAAACTTAATGAAAAACTAAATGACAAACTTATCGTCAGTTTTCAAGGAGTGTCTACACGGTCAAATTTTCTCGCCAAAAGTTTGAGGTTCACTGGCGTCAGTTTCGTCAAAATTAATGTTATAGATATATCGTGAAAATAAAAATTATATAAATTGGTATTTATATATTTTAAATTTAGAACAGTAAGAAACCAGAAAAAATAATTTGTTTTTAATGACAAAATATCGTGTTGAAAAGGATAGTCAAAAATAGATCATAGAAAACAATTCACAACGTAGTTAGCCTACCTATAACTTAGATCTAATACATTCTAATACAACCAAGTATTAAAGAGTCTGTCGTCAGCCATTGTAACTAGATAGATACTATGTAAGTTTGAAAAAAATATAGGTTTTTGACTTTTTGTAGGTGTACCTAACTGTAATAAACTAAAATGATGCGCAAATAAAAAAATATTATTGCCGGAAAGTCAGTGTGTACTTCAAACTTTATCGTCAGCAAATAGTTTGACAAACTTTTGATGCCGATATCCAACATGTTGGAATGAAAAAACTGATGAAAAGTTTGACGGTTTGCTGACGCTAGGAAGTTATCGTCATTTAGTTTGTCATTAAGTTTGTCACTTCTCTGAAAAATTTGACCGTCTGGACGGGGATTAAGTAAGTAGTGTCTCAGATGATTGACAGTGGTACAAGCAGTGACATAAGTCAGGTAGCCAATGGAAGTGACTGTATCTTCGCGGGCTTCATACACAGACAGTCATGCACTTCACCCATGAATGACCAATGATTAGAACACTAAATACTAGTGACTAAATAATTAAATCATATGTGAATACAAATATATTTGTATGATGTTGTAAATAAAATATCAGCTTATAAAAAATATTAGCATATACATAGTTAACTAGAAGATAATTTCAATCTGTGTAATTATTAATCACTCCTTCTCTCCACAACCTCCCCCCTCCCCTGAGTTACTAGTTACACCTCTCCTCACCCTATACCCCCCCCCTAAATCACAAAGTACCTTCCTGAATGGTGCGATGAAACTGTAGAGAATACCTTCTTATGTGAAAGAAATATAACGTTACTGAATTGTTGAATCCCTTTTGAAACAATGTATCATAAAATGAATTACTTTATTACTAGGTTCTGATTTTAACTTGCAGATTACAGAAGGTTATAATTTAGGCGGCATTTATTTATTTGTAATCCTGCTAGGTACTCGTATAACTCAAAAAGGTTTTGAGTTATTAATCAAATTGCCTTAAAATTTTTGAGCGGTTTGTCATTATCCAGGAACTAGTTGGTTAGATTATACAGATTGTTACAATAATTATTTGAACATATTATGTTATTTGTTATAATGTTTTTTGTTATTTGAGCATATTATGATTAGGTAATTGGTAGAAATAACTTGCATAGTAAACTAATCACTAAATTATTGGTTGCTAAATTAGTATGAGTACATAAAGAACCTTACTGTTTTGATTGAAAAGTATTAATAGATATATTAATAACTATCATTGATACTGTCGTACTGGTAGTCGGGACCGGTAGTGATATTTCTTCTAGGCAGTTAGGTACTACACCTTTTTAACTTTAATTTAAAACTATTTAAATTCAATTTGAAAGAAGTCGAGTTATATTTAAAAAGTAAGAAATAAAGTAATAATCTGTACTCGGAAAGTGAATTTTCTACAACATAACTAGGTAATTTTTACTAAACTAAGAAATGCTTTATGTTTTCGGTTAGATTACTATAAATAATGTAATTATTATATTGAAGATTGAACTTAAGGTTGGGTACGGTCAAACGGCCAATAAGGATTAAATAATAAAGGTAAATAAGAATTAAAAACAGGGGGTGGGGGAGGGATTCGTGACCGGGGGGGGGGGGGAGGGCTCGTGACCGGCTTATGACCTACACCCTTTAACGTTAGGTATCGAGATACACTAGTTGGTTAATCATGAGTTAGGTACAAGATACACTAGTTAAGTAGGTAAAAGTTAGTGCACTAAGAAGTTGTAACAGTTACAACTTTCTGTGTTATTTCTCTTTTTATTTTTTAATTAAAATAAAAATGATTATTAAATAGATATACTCAATTGAAAAATAATCCAAATAATAAAATAATATTTTTTCTTTCGTTTTTTAAATTTTATATTCCTTTCGTAGTCGACTCTATTTCTAATATGAATTTGTAAGATGCAATCATTCATTCTATTTCATCATTTAAATGTAGTACGTTGTATCCGCTAGTTTGTTGTACTGCACACTAAATGATTATTTAATGACCTGGCAAGCTGATTAGTGGGGCGGTACGCCCCCCTATATACATATATTTGTTGTTAAATCAGATATAACATGCAAAAATGTCGGACTAATGTGGGGTCGGACTAAGTAGGAGTCGGACTAATGAGGCGTCGAACAAATGATGCGTCGGACCAATGAATAGTAACCTAAACTCGACTAGTACTTATATTATCAACTTCCAATTTTCTGACCGTATTATTTCGTAAATATTAATTGCAAATACTCTTTAATCTGTTGGTTCCTAAGTCAATCTATACTATAATATAAATAATTTCTATCAGTACAAAAAATCTTCAATTCAAACATTTAAACCAATAGGAAGGTATTTTTCGTCTATTAGTTATTAAAAAATAACTAAATAACTAACTAATAATTAAAAAATAACTAAATAATTATAATATTCAAACATTGGTAGACAGCTAACTGAATTAAAATTTTCTATTGAGTTGACTAATTTACGAATGATCGGACGTATTTTGTGACGTGAGTCTGACTCTAATGATACTATTGATATAAGTACCATCCTACTATTGGTTTGATGATTTAAAACTATATAGGTAGATAATGCTATTAAATTCCTTAATTTCTAAAATAAATAAAGCTATCAGTGGAAATTTTTAATAAATTGATATAGGTAGTGGGTTAAGCTACGAATCATCGGGCAGTTTCACATTCTCGGTCATATAAGAGAAAATTCATTTAATATTTTTAATTGGTATTCGGATAATTATCACTAATACCTATTAAAATAAAGAGTACATAATATATTTTATGGTAATGTTTATTTTTTCTCCTCTGACCGAAAATGTGGAATTGTCCAATAATTCATAACTTACCCCAAATAACCATGCATTGGTACACATAGTTGATAATGACGTATGGTAAAATACATTTATCTGAATAAGTTTTATAAACTACCTATTTTTTATGAAAGATTCATTCATGTAGGTAGTACCTATTCAAATTTGAATGTAGTTTAAAGCTTATGAAATTGACGTGAAAAAGTGGCACAAATGTGTCACTTACATACAAGTTAAATGTATCGTTAAAATGAGAGTAGTGGAGTAATAGAATGATGAATATATTAAGGGTACGTAATACATGTAATAATGAGGATACAAGTTTTACTGAAGAAATATAATTTAATTTTTCAGTGTAAAGCTTAGTGTGATCTATGTTTAAAGATTAATAATTATTATTGCATTGTCAAAAAAATGTTAGTTTTTCTTGCAAAAACCTAGGTAATACTAATCTCAATAATTATATTATACACGCAGAATTAAATGAAATACAATTTCTTACATACCTAACTAACTAGGGTACGGTCACTATTTTAACTTTCACCCCCCAAGAAAAAAAACTCTAAAATCCCCTAATTATTCGACCTAGAGATATCATGATATGGGATTCGTTTCATTTTGCTTAGAATTTTTCACTCTACTATTTTTTACGCCGTATCATCAAATTCTAATTCTCTAAAATAATGATATTAAAATTTAAAGAAAAAAAAAAACATTTTTTTAAATGCGGTTACATTTTCCAATAGACTTTTTGCATGTTGTGGAACCAAATCTATATTCTTATATTTGCTGAATTTCAAATTCAAATTTCCTCTTTGGTATTATTTGTATTTGTAGTTAAGATTCTAATTTTTCTGTTAATTAATATTTATTTGAGCAATATATTTAATCAAATGAAATTTAAGTAAATTTGAGATAAATTAATTTAAAAATACCCCCTTCCTAGTGCACGTCCCTATAACATTTAGGGACGTGAACCAAGAAAGGGGTATTCAGATGTATTCATGTAAATGATTTTTATGTAAATAAACTTTACGTAAAATGTGGGCCATGAAATATATAGATAAGCCAATTAAAATGGTGGATTTTGGAGATTTTTATGGTGGGCGATGATAGATTATTTTCGTTGGCCATGATGGATTATTATGGTTGGCAATGAAACATTTCAGGATGGGCAATGAATGGAAGATTATGGTAGGCAATGGAAGATTATGGTGGGCAATGGAATATTATGGTTGGCAATGAAATATTATGGATGGCAATGAAAGATTATGGATGGCAATGAAAGATCATGGTGGGCAATGAAAGATTATGGTAGGCAATGAAATATTATGGTGGGCAATTAAATATTACGGAAGGCAATGAAATATTACGGTGGACAATGAAATATTATAGTAGGCATTGAAAGATTATGGTGGGCAATGGAGGATTATGATGGGCAATGAAAGATTATGGTGGGTAATGAAGGAATATTGTTAGCAATGAAGGATTTGTTATTTACGGATTATGTTTGATTATGGTGGGCAATGAAATATTATGGTAGGCACTGAAAAAATATGGTGGGTAATGAAAGATTATGGGTGGGCAATGAAAGATTATGGTGGGTAATGGAGGATTATAGTGAGCAATGAAGGATTATGGTGGGTAATGAAAGAAAATGGTGGGCAATGAAAGATTGTGGTGGGCAATGAAATATTATATGATAGGCAGTGAAAGAATGTGGTGGGCAATGAAAGATTATGATGGGCAATGAAAGATTATGGTGGTAATGAAGGATTATAGTGACCAAAGAAGGATTATGGTGGGAAATGATAGAATGTGGTTGGTAAAAAAAGATTATGGTGGGTAATGAAGATCATGGTAGTCAATGAAAGACTATGGTGGACAATGAAAGATTATGGTAGGCAATGAAATATTATGGTACACACAGAAAATTTTTTCTTTCTCCCAAAGAAAAAAAGTCACTTTATATATGCATTAATTAATTATTTTCTTTCTGGTAAAGAAATGTTCTAGTTTTGGGACACATAAAATTTTTATTCGCATATAAGATTTCTTTTCTTTGAGTCAAATAAAAAAACGATATAAATTTTAGAATTTTCTTTGTAACAAATAAAATTATTTATTTATTTCAAATCTAGGAGTTGTTTAGGAGAAATATATTATTTCTTCTCCATAAAGAAAACTTTTCATTGAATAGAATAAATGTTTTCTTTGCAATAAATGTATCTTTCTTTAGTATACATGCATCAAAGATTTAATATAAAGTAATATTTATTTAAACCAATGAATTAATATCTTTATTTATAATATAAATATTCTTTACATATAATAGAGCTTTCTTTCACTCTAATATAATGTATATTTATTAAAAAGTAATAATTTCTTTTATACTAACAAACTGGTTCTTCTTTCTAAAGACTTACATGCTTTACAATAAATATTTCTTTCTTTGAAGATAGTTTTGTAGATAGATTGGGGAAGAAATAACATAAATGAAGTTTTATATGCAATATATTGAAATAATATAGCAATGAAATTACACTCAGCAGAAGCATAAGATCTTCTTCCCATTCAGAAGATGTATGTCTCCACACATTCACCCTATTCTTGATCTCCTACAGGTATAGGTGAAGCATACCTCCAGAATATATGAACTTGATATTCATCATCTGTAGAAAAAAAATCACTTTAAATTAACTGTTTCATATATCATATACAATAATAGATCCTAATGTATTGAATAAGTTGGCTTAGGTATAGGTAGCTATAACACACCTGAACAGTTGATCAGAAATTTTTGTGTCCTCTTAGAAACTTTTATCGTTCTCAAGACTTTAGAATAAAATATGGTCAGTCTTTTTCTGTAGATATAATGCAGTGAAGTTCCACCTGAAAATAAAAATTAAAGGTTTAAACAAAGTTAACTTCATTTCATATAATTTAAAGACATTTACTGCATCAAACATTAAATTTCAGGACTCAGACAACTTAATTAATTTAAAAGAAATTGAAAACAAATGAATTATTTCACTATTTGTTAAAGAGGTTTTTAAAATATCCCATATTCTGCAGAGGACTAAGAGGAAATATAAGTTATATAACTATCTCAATTGTGACAATTTCCCCAACTAATAGAGTATGAGAATCCTAGCCAAGTAATTGCCAATAATTTGGTTAGGATAAATAAATCTGGAGAGCTACTCTGCATCAGCATCAGTGTGATATTTAACTATTATCATTGATTTTTGATTTTGGGAGCTGATGATTCCAATATTAATCATATAAACACAAAAAAAGTAATCTCTGCTATTGTGAACACTTTACCAGTTTCAGCAGATTGGCTTAGAAATTCCTAAGAATTAGGTATCTTCAAATTTTCAAATATAAATTAGTTCTTATCAAATCATTAACAGCCTTATAAGTAGCTATTAGGTAGAAGTTTAGGAGCAATAGGTAATTTAATTTATATTGATTCAATAGTAAATAGTTTTTTTTTCCTTTCTACACATATCCACCCATTTTTAATTCAAAATTTTATTTTTTATAGGTAACTTGGGAGCTAAAATGATGAAATTTCAGATTTTTTAAATTATCACTAAGTTTAGTAATATATTACCCTGCTCTGAATAATGTGACCATATGACTTTTGGTGATTTAAATTTGTGATAGTAACTCTCAGATGAAAATTCAAAAATTATCACTGATTATCTCTCTGAAATTTTGAGTATATAAAAATTCCTTCAGCTAAATTAATGGTAACATAGGATTCAATTTAAGATATTCTTCAATGGTTCTAAAATATCCCTAAGATATTGTTTAGGTTCACCTCAGAAACTCTTTGAAAAATGTTCCATATTTTGCAGACTGGCACTTTGAAACACTGGAGCCACAATCTTAACTGAACTCTAGTTAGCCTAAGTTAGGTAGTTAACAAACTTTAAGTCATTACATACAATATATTGAATAATTGATAGTACTACTAGTTAAGGTAAACATTACAATAAGAACAAATAGCGATTAGGTATAGGTAGCTTAGGTTAGGTAAATAAACAATAAGAGTAGGTAGGGCTGGGATATAAAACTACCAACCTAACTTATTTCAGGCGCAGTGAGATAGATTTTCAGTTAAGTTGTAACTTACGTTAGCCTAGTTCATTACTAAAGGG
>CANNZV010003131.1:0-71958 GCA_947561585.1 Caprella mutica | reverse complement strand
CCCCGATATACATATATTTTATGTCTATTCAGTAATGAACTACAAAAGTGTCATAAGGATTAAATATTATAGGTAAATAAGAATTTAAAAACAGCCGGGGGCTCGTGACCGGGGGGCTAGCGGGGGGGGGTGGCTTATGACCTACACCCAATAAAATTAGCGACACCTAGCGGAAGTATTACCCTCTACAGTATGTAAGTGAGTATATTGTTGTTTTCATGTTAATTTGTGTATGCAGTAATTAACCTTTTTTTGCGTTAAAATGGTTAAAAGATTCAAGACAAGAAGGCATAACTTTAAAAATAAAGCCACCTCTTCACTTAAGCTAGAATCTAGGTAGTAACTTATATCAATTTGTTTGTTTACAGATGGCGATGATTGTGGCGCCATCACCGTTAGTATTTGTTAAGAAATTAATTATATATAATTGATATATTTCCATTATTAGATTTTATTGAACATTACAATTCAACTGATGATTATTCTTATTACTTAGCAATCGTTTTATTAGAAAAAATGACATTTTTTTACAAAGTTTACTGCCCCTTCAAGTAATCACAAATCAGTAACGTGGGTATAACGTTTTCTTTTGAACCAAATGCTATATTGCTAACATCAATAGAAAATTAAAAAGTGTCTATATACGTCACTATTAAATTGCCCTTATTTATATGGGACTGATAGTTAATTATCACCTATTTTCTAGGTAGGTGAGGCTTGTTAATAACTTATCCCATAGAGCAAAATAAGTCTCCGGGTTCTTTAACTCTAGGATTTTGGAGGTGATCAATTGAATTCTATTAAACTGACAAATGAACAAGGAAGTTCTAAATAATTGTAATCAGATTTAAGTTGAAATTATACAAAATTCACAATAAACACAAAACACAAGTTTAAATAAACTAGGGGTTGAGTAAACTGGGTACGGTCAAGAGCCTCCCCTCCCTGTTTTTTTAATCCTTATCTAGTTAAACAAATGAAGAACTAGTTAGATAGAAATAACTGAGAGTTGCTGCTGTAGTTTGTTGTACTGCACACTTCATGATTGTTTAATGACCTGGCAGGGAGGTTCGGGGGGCGGCACGCCCCCGATATACATATATTTTATGTCCAATCAGTAATGAACTACAAAAGTGTCAATAGGATTAAATAATATAGGTAAATAAGGATTTAAAAACAGGGGGGCTCGTGACCGGCTTATGACCTACACCCGAGTAAACTAAGGGTTAAATAAACAAAGGTTTTGAGTAGCCAACTCACGAAAACCTATCGACGGACAAAGTCCGACTGGACTTGGTCCAACCAACCAGTCTTCATGAGACTATCGCTAACTATGAACACGTTAGTTAGGTGTCAACGGTATTTAAAGGGTGGATGGAGGGTCCAACCTTCCAGTGAGTGAATAAACTTCTGTTAAGGTACTGATAGTACTTTTCAAAGATGTTTTTCTACTCACTGCAGATAGAAATAACACACAATGCATTATTCAAATTTAACACGCTAGTGGTAATGGCTTTCTATACGAATAACATATAGATCGAACAGATTTACTAATAGTTCATTTTAGTGAAACCTGATTTGCTAATAAACATCCCAATTAAAGCATACTGTACACAATGAAAAGTGTACAAGAATAAAAAGGTTATGTCTGATTAAATGATTATCAAATTTTAGAAATTGATAGATTAAGTAAAGATACAAGTTCAGCGTATTAACAATAGAAGATTGTTAAGGGCACCGTTCCCAGATTTTGAAAAGTTTTTTATTATTGAAGCTACGGTTGTAAAACTTTGTTCACATATGTAAAATGAATTATAAGATGTTTTTATGTCCTGACATTTTTTCGATTCGACCCATAGAAAACGAGTTATTCGAATTTCGAACTGTGTGTAAATTAATAAATGGATACTACAATTTTGTAGCTATTACATTATGTTTTTTTTGTATTCGATTCTCCACAAGATTCTGTACAAACTGTGGAAGCGTATTTTTGATTTTTCGAATTGGTTTTCGAATTATTGAAATTTTCAGTGAAAAAAAAAGAGTTTGTAGAAAATTACGGGGAAAATCGAATGCAAAAAATTGCACTGCCGTAGCTTCAAAATTGTAAACGCCTTAGGCTTTTAAATTACAAGATTTTTAGATCTCTGAACTAATAGAAAATACCATTCAAAATTTGATAATCTGACACGCTGCATACGACTCCTGTGAAGGTTTGCGGGTAACTGAGGGGCATACCTTAGTGTGCATTGCTCCCTGTGATTGAATGCATTTCCCCCTGTGATTGACCGCATTTCCCCCTGTGATTGCCGCATTTCCCTTCTTTGATAGACCGCATTTCCCCCTGTGATTGACCGCATTTCCCCCTGTGATTGACCACATTCCCCCCTGTGATTGCCGCATTTCCCCTGTGATAGACCGCATTTCCCCCTGTGATTGATCGCATTTCACCCTGTAATTGCCGTATTTCCCCCTGTGATTGACCGCATTGCTCTCTGTGATTGCCGCATTTTCCCCTGTGATTGAATTCATTTCCCCCAGTGATTGACCGCATTTCCCCCTGTGATTGAATGCATTTCCCCCAGTGATTGACCGCATTTCCCCCTGTGATTGAATGCATTTTCCCCTGTTATAGACAGCATTTCCCCCTGTGATTGAATGCATTTTCCCCTGTGATTGGATGCATTGCTCCCTGTGATTGGATGCATTGCTCCCTGTAATTGCCGCATTTCCCCCTGTGATTGACCGCATTTTCCCCTGTGATTGAATGCATTTCCACCTGTGATTGACCGCATTTCCCCCTGTGATAGGATGCATTTCCCCCTATGATTGGTATCACTGCCCCTGTGAATTGGATAATTCCTGCCTACCTAACGTGAATTGGATAATTCCTGCCTACCTAACGTGAATTGGATAATTCCTGCCTACCTAACGTGAATTGGATAATTCCTGCCTACCTAACGTGAATTGGATAATTCCTGCCTACCTAACGTGAATTGGATAATTTCCTGCCTAACTAACGTGAATTGGATCATTTCCTGCCTAACTAACGTGAATTGGATAATTTCCTGCCTAACTAACGTGAATATGGTTGTACCTGCCTACCTAACGTGAATTTGGTTGTACATGCCTACCAACCTTACCTACTGTAACCCTGTATTTGAGTCCCAGCTTTCCTGTAGGTAAAACTACCAATGCATGAAGTTTGCTAACTTTAGTCTAAACTTCCATCCCTTTTACATCCCATTATATTTTGTTCATGATTTCAATTTATTTCGTTAGTTATATTTTTGACCGAACGACTGATAAAGACTAATTAAATTGACTCTACCTATTTAATTATCCCTTTATTCTTAACTATGCATATTATTTTTGTCTTTTTTTTTTTGAGTTTATTTTCATATGATTTAGTTGGCCTTATGCATAGTTTTCTTTTTCGAAATTCTTCTGTTCAGAACATAACTAAAAGTTATGTTTATTATTTAGCTATATTATTTTTTTTAATCAAATCCATTTTTTTATTTACTATCTCCCAATAGTATCTAGTTTTTGTAAAAATTTAATATCTTTTCATTTACGACTAAAATTTCTTGGGTAGGTATAGTAAGATATAAATGCGGTAATTTATTGCCGTGTATTGTTTATATCAAGTTCATACTAATTTCTTTCGTAATAAATTTCTATTTTTTTATGGTAGTTATTACTTGTTTCCCAATTTGTTGAGATTATGGGGATGGAAAATGTTTATTCCGCCGGGTTTATTCAAAATTAATTGAATAAATACCTATCGTTGCCACAACATTATGTACAATAACCTCAAGAATGTAAATATAATAGTAGTTTCAAACTCCATGGAGTTAAATACAATTAATTCGGTATATTATTATAAAATAGATAATTTGATAATATATTTAACTAATGATAACAGTATTATATCAACTTATATAAATGCATAAAATATAGTGATTGCATAATTAATCGGAATAGGGCATCGAAAGAATCGTGATTTTTTCAGGAATCGGCATCGAAATTGTACGAACAGAAATACCTACGATTCCTGAATCCTTAGCATCGAGGCGGGCGTCTTCACTCATTTTACCGCAAATCGCGGTAACATAGATACGATAGTTAGCCATTCAAACCAAACTGTTTGTTTAGGGGTAGACACCAAGGTTCATAGACTATAACAGGTTAAACGAATAGAAATAGTACGAAATGTTACAAAGAGCTGAGTCTACAAATTCTTTTTATGAAAACATATTCTTTAGATTAAAACCTATGTTACAAATAATTGACATTTTACATTGTTTATTTCTTATTTTATTATTGCAATATTATGTTTGTTCTTATTTTAGGCTTTTAGCTACAGTAATTAAAGCGGATGAAAATGTTGACCAGTGCCCTTTAATCAACGGACAACGACGTGAATAGCAGTTAGCTTTTTGTTCTTTTAACAGTGGAAATAACCATTTCTTTGAAATATTTTTTATACCATTCGATGAATTATTAAATTCTAAATAATTCTAGTTTGACTCACGCCCTAGTTTAATCTACCGTTTGAGAGATATTCAAGAAGAAAGACAGAAAATGTTCCTTCCTTTGCTAATTGTCGTAGTGTATAGCAGTTAGTTTTTGTTGGTTTTGCAGTGATAATAACCATTTCATTAAAATATTTTTTATACCATTCGATAGGTTATTAAATTCTAAAGAATGCTATTCTGACTCACGCGCAAGTTTAATCTACCGTTTAAGAGATATTCAAGAAGGAAGACAGAAAATGTTGTCTTCTCAATGGCAATTTTTCCCCATTCGTTTAACCTGTTATAGTCTATGAACCTTGGTAGACACTGTACGATAATAATGACAGTTCAACTGGTAGAAAAACAATTAAGAAATTAAAGCGTGCGTCTTGACACACAAAGTAAAATACCTAATTATCAACAAGAGGTTGTCAATATACACCTACATTATTAACATTGTTTCTAAGGTTTCAGAAGCTACTCTCTACGTTAGAGTAATCTAAATTTGGATTGGTTAAATCCATTAGTTTATGAGGTAATAGCAGTGCGAGAAGACAAAAAAATAATTTGATGAGTAAGGACACTCTAAATCGAAAGTCTTTTCGCACTTCATATAATATGATTATTAATTTAATATTTTCCAATGATATCAATATACTAAATAGGCAACATTTTTACGATGGCATAACCCAAAATCATATCAGTCCATTAGTTTCACACTAACGTATTTACGGACCTATTTTCACACTAACAAAAAAGTGAATTTTTTTTATTAATAACGTGATTCGTACTTTATAGAAAAGAACTTCAACTATTTTTTGATGTTCGAGTAAAATTTACAGTAAATACTAAATAGACCTATAACTTTTTCCGTAATAGGATAATTGCAAACTATGCGCGATTTACCTCTTCACGTGGCACAATATTGAAGCAATGCATTCAAAGGTGTTTCTTGTTCAAACACATGACGCTCTATCCAAGTGTTGAACAAGCTGATTTTTAACAACTTTTCTGAAGGTGTAGAAGCTGCTCTTTACTTTGTTAAGTTAATTTAAGTCTCTTAGCTTCCAAGTTACTAGAGGTGAGTAAAGATGCAAACGAATTTCCGATGCATAAGGCCGAGCGCCTCGACGCTAATAATTAATTTTTTAATACATTTAATAATTATATAAAGAATCGGCATCTTAATTTGCCTTTTTCCAAGAATCGGAATCGGCCAAAAATTTGGAATCGTCCCATCACTAAAAAAATACATTACAAACTATATTTCATATATACTCCAATGTGACGATAACCACCGCTTTCCCCATCTAAAATAAATTAATTCTTTATTATTTCAAATCTCAGTGAGAAGTAACTGATATATAAGTTCCAGCAGAATTTCAAGAGAAGGGCGTGGCAGAGAGGATAACGTACTGGACTTCAGCGAAGAGGACCCGAGTTCAAGACCCAGCGAAGAAGAGGATCATTTATTTTCATGAATATTTTTTAAATTATACAGAAATTATTTGTATATTTTTCTTAATGATATAGTGTAAAATTAGATTTTTCCATTTATTTTAAATGATCTTTTTGTTACATTTTCTCTATATATTTCATGCGTAATTTTCAGTGATAGATGCTTGCAGTTCAGAAATGAACATAAAATTGTAATTTTAATTCACTTGAAATCTTAAGGACGAAAATCCAATAAATTTCTGATGATTTTCACCCTAAAGAACATATAATTTGAAATATTCCAAAATTGCATATCCGTATTAATTTCATGTATTAATTTTTCATTCTTTCCTGCAGATAATAGATTTAATTCAATAGTTACTGTGACGTCACTCTGAGCTGATTGACTCTATCTATGATTAGTCAGCTAAAGCAGTGTGTACCCACTGAGCTGAACTATCTTCCTTTGCTATCATCTGTGCTGATAACACACTAATCATATTAGTAACAACTCTATCTGTGATTAGTCAGCTAGAGCAGTGTGTACCCACAGAGTTGAACTATCTTCCTTTGCTATCATCTGTGCAGATAGCACACTAATCATATTAGTAACAACTCTATCTGTGATTAGTCAGCTAAAGCAGTGTGTACCACAGTTTATAGAATAGGGTAGTTAGTTCAAGTCTACGGGTACAAATTCGAGTCAAAATAGCTTGGCGGCCGTGACGTAGCAGGCAGTTGCCAAGTATTGTTTTTGTTGCGCATGCCATAGCTAAAAAATAATCAAAATAGCAAACTTGAACAAATTTAATTATTTGGTTAATTCGATTATTTTCTTTATATAATGAGAATATTAATTACCATTATAGATTATTCACTTGAAATTCAGTTGTCTAGAACACTCTGATCATATAATAAACTCTTTATTTAAGCATTTTTCGTTAGTAGCTCACTGCACTCGTAACCAAATTTCTGAGAAGCAATTTCAGCTTATTTAGCCTGATAATAGATTACCATGCATGTAAAATGTTCTATTCATAGATGCAAGATAAAAATAATATTATTTAAATTCATACGGATAGCCTATATTGAGCTTCATATAGAAACATATAATTAGGTAGGTTTTATTTGAGAAGGATAATAATTATTATATTCACAAATTTTATTGGATGGAGCATTTATAGCCCAGATATTATTATGGTTTAACTTTCAGCTTTAAATATATGATAGATATATAATCCATATTTATAACTTATCACAGGTTACCACAGACTATTGAAAAATCAACAAAACTGACATTTACAGATGATCTGATATTTGTCCATTACTATTTTATGCTAAATTTTTACTTTCTTTTAAGTATTAGGAACAATCATTTATAAAAGAGCTGTATCATAAACACATTATAACTATACAATAGTATTATAGTTCATTCAAGGTTTGAAAAAAATAAACTATAAAATAACAATGACAAACAATAGCACAAAAAACTTTAATTTTAGTAACAGGTTTAAGTCTCTCCTTTGGCTTCCTAGAACAAATATCTAAGAGGAAAATAAGTGAATTAAACACAAGGGACTAGAAGAAGCAGTCAGAAAAGAAAGTTGCTCAATGAACAAAGTCACCTAACACTTTCAGCGACAATGCTCATGGATGTAGAAAAGCTACTTCGTGAATGCAGTCACTTACCAAAGAATGTAACGCAAAGGGACACAAACACCGGTCGCTGCACTCACGGATGGAAGAGGAAAATGAAGAGGTGATAGTAAATGAAGCCTGAACCATTTACTGATCATTGACAGACGTACACATAAATAACTTGAATAAGAACAGTATTCTTATGAGAATGAAAAAAAATGAAACTACTAAACTAGTACATTTCGCTATATAAATTAATTGTATCCATTTTAATAGATCCATCTATTGTAATGGATACAATTTAAACTTTATAGATTTAAGCATAAGTTTCAGCTGCAAAATTAATAATAATAAAAAATTCATTGAAGCAGAATAGTTTTGATGGTTAACTATATTCAATCAAAATGAAAAATCAAAACTATCTCGCTTACATGAAAATACTTTCAAAATGGTCATTAAAAACCTAATGGACAAATTTAAATAATAGTTATTTTCATTAATTTATTCTTTTCATTTATATGTCTAAGCTTCTGATTCCATGTTCTAAGACATTGAACTTAACTAAATATTTGTTCATTTGATCACAGCATAGCTTAGGGAGCATACAATATTTGTACAACAATTCTGATAGTAATATACAAAATTCTCTATAATAGCAGTTCTTATTTAAGAAAAAAAAAAGAAATTCATTGATAAAGGATATAAATGATAGGCAGCAATATTTTAATCCCTAGGATGAATCTACATTTTGTATGTATTCTTGGAAGAATATATACAAATTTAGATTCAGATCCTGGAAGATTAAAATACTGCAGCATATTTCATGATCAGTCAATTTTGATTTGAGATTCTTGCTGTGATATTTTTCCATATTCATGGCAATTTATTCTGTATTGGGAAGAAGAGGCGATGGAAGGGAAGAAGCCTCCAACTGGTGTTGTTGGTGACCGTGAATAGGGCACTGCAGGCAGCTTTAACTTCACTTTCTAGAAATACCATTTCCTCTGATTCCAGTTCAGGCGAGGGCACTGCAGGCAGCTTTAACTTCACTTTCTAGAAATACCACTTCCTCTGATTCTAATTCAGGCGAGGGTTCCTATGAAAATTTTCATAAAATATTAATTACAGTTAGGGCTTAACATTCACAAATTGTTAGCTTCAAATATTTATAAAAATAATATATAAAATGTCTATAAAAATGACTAATGAGAAGCAATAACTGGATTCATAAATTGTTTACCAAGAGTCAGTGCAATCAAACTATCAAAGCAATAATGAGATGAAGCTAGCTATATGGTTATGTACTTACGTAGTTCAGAAGAACAATCATATGGATATTTTCTTCTTGTGCTGCTTCAAAATTTCCAGTGAGGGGGTAGCAACCAGCTTTTCTTAGATGAGATTTGGTCAGAGTCAAATTTTTTTCTGAATTTAGAATTAGCTACTGGTTGGAGTTCCTGTTTGGAAGTATGATTAAATTAATTTGATTAATTATACAAAATAGTTAAACTCTAAATATTCTAGCAACGTCTGTGATTTTCTAGCTAGCTATTTATTCCTATATTATACGGAAAGTCTGTAAAGTGCATCTTCTCCTGCGTCCTTGCTGCCAAAGATCTTTGGAGACGTGACTGAGACATTTTTTGAAGTGCGATATATCTTTACAATTTCTTGGAAATTATAAGAGTAGCTAGCTACTATCTATTTCCCTCCACCCCCAATCAATTATAAAGATCAGATAAGTTTCCCTTGTGAAAAAAAAATTTATTTTATATATAAGACACATTATGTGTCCCCATTTTTCAACTAGGGGAATTAGAATAGAATAATTGATAAAATATTATTATTGCAATGGTATTAATAGCTAATAAGTTAACACTTTGTTTTCCATATATTGTCTGACCAAGTAATAGAGCATGTCTTTTATTGCCATTTTATTGGCGAATTTATGATGACTAGTTTGAGGTTGAGCACTTGATGCCCTTCCAGTAGCAAATGGCAAGAAATATCTAATTTTCTATATTTATCCTAATCTTAAACCACTCGGCAAAATGTATCTCTTCTTCTGCAGTGATTTTAATTTGAGAGACAGTTACTTTCTGACTCTCAGTAGAGGATACAGAATCTCCCACAGCTAAATTAATAGTTACATTATAACATAGAAATCAATTCAAAATCTCCCAGTAACATACTACATAAGTTACAATTCCTGTGCTTACATAAGAATTAAAGTGCAAGATCTCCCGCAGAGACATAAAATTTATAAAATTGGGCTCATAACCTCAGATTTGTTGCAGAGTCTTGGAAAAGTGTTTTTTTTTTCAATTATTCTACAATCTGACTATGCTAGGGTCACGCGGGTAAATTGCGGTCCCTTAATTTTTAATTGCAGCCCTCTCAAATCTCAAGAGAGTCTCCAATACAATTTTAACTGAAATTACATTAAAATGTTGCATAGCTATGATAAGCTATCAAAAGAAGCACAAAGCATGCTATAATTTATTAATTCAAATTTTTGATAAATGTTTTGAAGCTATGATGTTTCTGTTGTTAAAGGCCACAGTTAGTGTGCCACAATTTACCTGCTTGACCCGACAATGTTATTTAGAAAAGAATTTATGATAATTTGCTCATTTTTTGAGAAAAATTTAGCTTCTTTGAAGGTAGCTGAAGAGTTTATGAGATTGAGACATAGCTACTATGTACTAATATTAATAATTTACTTGGTTGTCTCACTTGTCCAATGAGGTTCTAAAAACAAAATAAATAGTGATGAAACACTTTTTCCCCGTGTGAAATAACTTGGATGTTAAAGGATTTAATGCTCAAATGTGAAATTTACAATCACAAACTCGCCAATATATTAGTGAGCGCCAGACCAGGCAAGTAAGTAAGGACATACTGTTCCATGTTTCCAAGTGTGGCAGGAAAGTCATCAATTTGGTGAGAAAATGGATCCAGGTCATGAAATTTATGATAGTTTAAAAGAGAAATTTGACTTCCTAGCCAGTCTGCAAAGCATGCACAATCAGTCTCCAGATATGAGATATTAAATTTTGTGGCAATTTCTCTCCGAAGATTTTCCAATTTCTCTCCAAAATGGCCAAAAAACTCAAAATTCTCTCCACTAATTACAGTCTTCATCTTGCACACAACAAAACTCACCACCTCGAATCGGGAGGGATTACCCGCTAAACTTAAGCATATCAGTAAGCGGAGGAAAAGAAACCAACAGGGATTTCCTTAGTAGTGGCGAGCGAAACAGAATGAGCACATGTACACATAGGAATTTATTAGAAAATTGTCGCCGGATAATTCAGGAGACTAATTTCAGGGCCTCAACAGTCGCCGGATGAACTTCACAACTTCATGCATCTTTTGCAGAGTCGCAGACTGGCTTCTTAGTGAAAATGATACACTTTAAGTTAAATATACCCTTATGCTTCATGTCTGATTAATATGTATCTCTATAGAGATTATTTTGGAAGAGATTTACTTGTTATTTATATGCTTTCAAACTTATTTTAATTTTAACCCCTCAAAAGTCATCAATATACTGGCAACTTTGTCCATACTTATACTTCCAGTCTGCAGAATATGGAACATTTTTCCAAGACTCTCTGCGGGAGCCCGGAGTTTTTCATTGAATTTTAGAAATTTGAGATCTCTGCGGGAGATCTTGAATTAATTCCTATGATACCATTAATTTAGCTGCGGGAGATTTTGAATTAATTCCTATTTTACCATTAATTTAGCTGCGGGAGATTCTGAATCTGCTACTGAGAGTCAGAGAGTAACTGTCTCTCAAATTAAAATCTCTGCGGGAGAAGAGACACATTCTGCAGACTGGTTATACTTTAAAACATGGATTACTATTACACTGTATTACCTGGTTTTAGAAATTGTATGATCATATGGGGCAAATATATCAACCAAAACAGTATAGCCTTCAAATTAAAAAATTCAAGGCTAAAGAGTAGCTACCTTAAATGTGGCGACCTGGATCCATTTCCTCACTAAACTGGTGACTTTCCTGCCACACTTTGAAACATGGCTCAGTGCTAAGTATTAGTTAAACTGTGCCAGTCTGTATTTCATGGTAAATTCCACCGACTTGTTGGTGGAAAAGTCAGTGGAATTTTGTGCACGAAATACAGACTGGTCTATAAGGCTATAATAGAAAGTCACCAACACAAACAGCTGGAAATGCTTCTTTATTCAAATTCTTCCTTTTGACTGTGGAGTCGTAGAGACAAAATTCTAGTGAAATCACTTTTCACACATAGGTATGTAGTGGGTAGGTAATTATTTTTTTCATTCAATTTTCTCCAATTTCCAACACATACAGCCGGTAGCTACCTAATCCAATATTAGGATTTGAAGTCATGTTGATGAAATTGGAAAGATCTTATTAGCTAGTTATGAGTCCATTACCATGATTACCTACCTAGGTATCATAGCTATTTATGTGACCATTACCATGATTACAGTTTAAAAACTGCATATATATATATATTCTAGGCACCATTATAGAATAATAATATCATATGGTATAGTATTATAAATAGTTGGTCAAGAATTAGGAAGTTGATTAGCTTTTCGGACAATCTATCAATGTTTACATCTTTGTTTGTTTACATTTTTGCTTCAGAATTTGGCGCTCAGTTGTGAGAACTCCATGATTGGTGGAAACATCCGCCATCTTGAATGACGTCACGAAGGCCAAGCTCCGAAATTTATATTAAAGCGTTGTACTAACTACCCTTCTATAAACTGTGGTGTGTACCCACAGAGTTGAACTATCTTCCTTTGCTATCATCTGTGCAGATAGCACACTAATCATATTAGTAACAACTATATCTGTGATTAGTCAGCTAAAGCAGTGTGTACCCACAGAGTTGAACTATCTTCCTTTGCTATCATCTGTGCAGATAGCACACTAATCATATTAGTAACAATTATATCTGTGATTAGTCAGCTAAAGCAGTGTGTACCCACAGAGTTGAACTATCTTCCTTTGCTATCATCTGTGCAGATAGCACACTAATCATATTAGTAACAACTCGTATCTGTGATTAGTCAGCTAAAGCAGTGTGTACCCACAGAGCTGAACTATCTTCTTTTGCTATCATCTGTGCAGATAGCTCACTAATCATATTAGTAACAACTATATCTGTGATTAGTCAGCTAAAGCAGTGTGTACCCACAGAGTTGAACTATCTTCCTTTGCTATCATCTGTGCAGATAGCACACTAATCATATTAGTAACAACTATATCTGTGATTAGTCAGCTAGAGCAATGTGTACCCACAGAGTTGATTAATTAAGAATGTGGGTATTTAAAGATAGCCGTGGCCCACCAAGGCATGCTGAAATTAGTAGAACATATATGTCGACTTGAAAGTTAATGTGAATTTGTTGAAACCTGTTCACTGCGTCAGTGTTCAATATACAAGAGTTTTATAAATTATTATTGCAAAATGTATTCTCATAATCTCATTCAATCCCTACAACTGTTCAATTTTTCTTAGTTCAATGTAACGAAAATCTTTTCAAATTTACCCATTTTATGGGTAAATTTAATTACCCAAGTAATTAGTACTTCAGCAGTGGGAGTAGAGATTTGGACAGAGGTGGAGGCGGTGGCTGAAAAAGTAAGAAGAGGTGGAGGCGGTGGCTGAAAAAGTAAGAAGAGCTGGTCATAATAGCTAGAATGGAGTAAGTTTGGAACAATGATATCTTTAATCTTTCTAATCTAAAATTTCGTAATTGAAATTAATGAAATGAATCAGTAGGTATCAATTTGAACTGTCAATTACCGGGCTGCAATTAACATGTGCTGTATTCGAAATTAATTGTATGAAGTTATAAATATTAAAAATAAGACCCAGTAGAAATATGAATTGTTATTGTTTGAGAATTACGAGTTGATGCGTACCTCTATTCCTAGCTAGTCTTGTCAGCAATGACGTGTTTGTCGTGACGCTGTCAAGAGAATCTGTGGAAGAAGAATTTATTTGAATTGCATTTTTCATTCGGAAAAACACAAAAAATCGAATAAAACATTTTCTTGTATTTAGATGCCATAGCTTCGGATTTTAATTGTACGTTGCAGATTTCGTAGTCGAAGTTCTTTCCCCTCGGGGAGGATTATAGATGTTTATTTGATCTAAATCAAAGTTTATTAAAATCTACAATTAATTTCTTTACTAATCATTTTTTACTCAAAGTAAATAAAGAAAAGACTACTCGAAAAGTTTAGTCAGAGTTTCTTAATTATAGTCCAGTTTCGTTTTCGCTTTACTGATTTACTCTAAACATCCTTTCCCCAACCTGACCTGCGTAATAAAGAAAATGCATAACATTGCCTTATTCCATGAGAGATTACATGGTTGGAGACCCGATAACAACAAAAAAATAGGATGAGATTATTATTATTGTTATTATTATTATTGTTGTAGTATTCTCAAACACTTTCAAATTCTGTTGAATTCCTACAACAATAACATAAGTAACGATACCCCTATTGTTTGTACACTATCAGAGTGAATGATTTCCGTCATTTAAATACAATTTCTACAATATAGAACTAGTTAGAAATGTACTGTTATAAATGGAGAAAAACAAGATATTAGCAGCGTCACGATTGAGCGCTGATAAAAGCAAAATACAGAAACAGACCTTCTTGAATAAGCAGCAACCAATTGTTCCAGCCCCAAGCCAAAAAACAATAGAAATACAGCAAACTGCAACCACTTCAAACAGAAAAGACCGCAACATCAGTTGTCAGAAAAAAAGTCAATCACCTACTTTGACTGACAAAATAAAACTCAGAAGGATTGACAAACCTTGTGAAGAAATACTTTGAACGGTGTCGGTAAAACTGCCAGTCACTTGATGGGAGTTTATGTATTTTTTTGACTTTTAAGAAATATTATTAAGTTATAAACACATTTTAATTAAGTTATAAAAAATGGCGTTACGGAAATTCATTTTTACAGTAATTACTATATAAATATTGGATTACTCAATATGTTCAAAGGAAAATAATATTTCAACAAAGCTACTTTATTAAACACACAGTTATTCAAACTTCAGTACACATAATGAAGTTATAATTACCATTTCAACTTATTTGCTATGTCACGTATATTTTAAAAGCATGTTTAGTTACGTATATAGACACTTTTTAATTTTCTCTTGATGTTAGCAATATAGCCTTTGGTTCAAAAGGAAACGTTATACCCAGCTTACTGATTTGTGATTACTCAACTGGTAGGGTTATGACTTTTGACAATATGCGTTTACAATCATAGATCTTGAAAATATTATAGAAGGATTAAATTAAACACTATTGGATCGTTCTAAATCAAAGCTATATAGTCTTCGATACTATTTTCATTTCGTATTATCTAAGATATTCTTTAGATCTATGCCCCCCCCCCCCTGTTTTTTAATCCTTATTTACCTAGTTAAACAAATGAAGAACTACTTAGATAGAAATAACTGAGAGTTGCTAATGTAGTTTGTTGTATCCGCTAGTTTGTTGTACTGCACACTTCATGATTGTTTAATGACCTGGCAGGAGGGGGTATATAAATATGGGGAATGGTCAAGAGCCCCCCCCCCCCTCCCTGTTTTTATCCTTATATACCTAGTTGAACAAATGAAGAACTACTTAGATAGAAATAACTGAGAGCTGCTAATGTAGTTTGTTGTATCCGCTAGTTTGTTGTACTGCACACTTCATGATTGTTTAATGACCTGTCAGGGGGCTATATATTTTATGTCTAATCAGTAATGAAATACAAAAGTGTCAATAAGGATTAAATAATATAGGTAAATAAGGATTTAAAAACAGGGAGGCTCGTGACCAGGGGGGCTTATGACCGGGGGGCCTCTTGACCGGGGGGGCTTATGACCGGGGGGGGGGGGGCTTATGACCTACACCCTATAAATATATACATATATTTATGTTCAATCAGTAATGAACTACAAAAGTGTCAATAAGGATTAAATAATATAGGTAAGTAAGGATTAAAAACAGGGGTGGGGGGGGGGGGGGGCTCATGACCCACACTTATATCATTTAAGGGGTACGGAAGAGAAAAAATCAAGTATAATTTACTAGATTCTTATGGAAGAAATTGATTATTTTTAATTTCTCTACATACTTCAGTCTCTACTTGCTGCACTGTGATTGGTTAGGCGAACTGTGTCGTCACTATTTTTAGTAGATTTTATTTGCCTCACGACTCTGCAGTTCTAGCTGTAACTTGCCTCAGACTTCATTAAGCTCCTAACCATCACCGCGAACACATCCTCTAAACTCTCACTCCCGCTACGGCTGTCTGCCGCACTGTAAAGATTTGGCGAGTAGCTTTATTAGTTTCTCCACTGAGGGTCTGAAAACTATTTAAATAAGGAACCAGAACAAAACCCGCTTCCATAAAACAAATAGAGAATAAACAAAATTAAATGAAATAAAATTTATAAATAGTCACACACACGCGCAAGACGTTCAGACATTTATTTTTCACCTCTTCCGAGTGTAGCCGACACACACCTCGGCACAACTATTTCTAATTTATATATCCTATTTCCAAATCTCGTACCTGAATTCCATTCCCTATTTTTATCTCCTATTTTCATTCATTCCATTTCTAGCAGCTTGTTGCTCTGACATTTTAGGTAAGCAAATTGAACATTTAATTAAGCAATGGTATCCTCTCAAAATCTGAATTCCATAGTAATAACAAAAATTGAAGTCTATAACATAATTTCTAATGTTAGTATAGTTTTCAAATACATCATACCTTTAAAACGAACAAATTTAATTTATTAGCCATGGCTGGTTAACAGATATTCACAGACTTATATCTTCAAAGTTATTAGTTTTCTTACCTTTTCTCACTGGTGAGGAGTGACAGGGTGACATCATGGGCAGAAACTTCAGGGCAGCCCACATTCATTCAAGAACAACTTTCCAACACACACACTCGCACTACCAAAATCATTCATTCAACACAATCTAACAAACAAACACACAGGTACACTCTCACTCCCAAAACCATTCACACCTTTCCCACTAATGACATCTTGAAATGATCATCCAGCAGATATCTACCGAGAGTGATAGTAAGAGCAACAGCAGTTGTGGATACGTTGCAGAACCTCCAACATACCCACTAGGTTCCAGTGTATCCCGTCAGGACGACCTTCACCTAACTGTTGCTCATAACACGACTGACAAAAATTTTTCCGAGAAAAAAAGATGTCAGTCGTGTCAATCACTATCACTCTCGGTACACATCTTCAGCCCCGGATACAGTGAACTAAATCCTTCCAGAGACTCAGGTGCCCAAGATACCCCTTTCTGGGTACAGGGGGTAAAATGAGCACCATAAGCTTTCTGGTATGGGCATGGATCATTTGTAGTAGAGTTCATCTGGTAAATCAACTCACCACTACAAATGACCCTAGATGACGCCTTTAAGATATCATTAGTGCCAATCATTAGAATGCAGTTGGCAGAAATTCAATTGCACCACACGGACTCTGCCCACTCCATCGTAGAAAGGCCACTATGACAAGATGGTCTACAATCCCCACTCCCCCACACAGTCGTAGCTGAAAAAAACATTACAATTAGAAAAGAACATTGAAGAAGAGTATAAGAATGAAGGGAAAATAGTGATATAGCTATATATTTTATCAATAACTATATCTTAATACTAATGTCATTCATGAATAACGGTAAAATAAATTAATTTATTTACCTCTCGCCCCGGCTGTCCCGTGCAATCGTACCAACATGCTGTCACCGAGAAGTTGGTAGTGTGTTCCCTCATCTTCCAAATAAAGCCTTGGATACTGAAATGAAGATTATTCGTACAAACTAAGAATGTGATCACAAGATATTCCTCGTTAAGAAATTTCATTATCAGCTTACCTCTACAGGAGGAGGTGCAGGACGACGGCGGCGGCGATGACGACGAGTCAAATTTTCAATTTGCAAACTCATTTTAATAATATAATACAATTTCATCTGAAAAAAGTTAAACCAATCTATTATAATCTGATTTTTAAAGTGACCACTGTTAAAAGGGCATCTTTTAAGATTATCAATTTATGACAGTGATATGTCCCAGTAATAGGCCCTTCTCAAATTTGTACATAGGAGAGTTTATCAAAATGAGATTTCTTCTCCATCAGCAACATCTGCAAAAATAAAAAAACATATTAGAAAACTAAACATATATGGTCACCTTCAGAGAATACACTACTACGGAAACAGATCCAATATACAAACCCCTCTATCCAAGTCATTGTGGAACACCTAATAAGATAGACCTTATGCACACCACTAATAGAATTCAGCAGGTGTTAGCTGCCATCACAACTCTGAAACAGTTCCATACTGCTCTGTAACATGCAAATATAATGAGAAACTCAATCAACATATGGAAGAGTCATTCATTAGATTAGGCATAAGAAAAATGAAATGGCTTATTGATAAATTCAAACTATATCACCATTAAAGAACACATAAAAAGTTATTACCTTCTTACATCATCACTTTGAAGCCTCTGCTAGTAATGTCATCACTGCCTCTAGTAGATTTGCTCGATGCCATTTGAAAAAAAAAGATACAGATTATTCAGCTGGTTTTCGGAATGAAATCAGGTGGTGTTAGTGAGATAAGTTAACATTATTTCTAGATATATAGTACTCATATTAGTGTAAATGTTTATACAGCTAGCTAGCTATAATATTTTCTTCATACATTTTCTGACAAGCTAATGAACACCTTAACTATTTCAATGAGTTCACCTTTTGAGAAAATTATGTGATCAGGGTCCTTTTCAGTGGGAGTTTATGAATGGCCCTTGGACCCATCCTCAGGATACGAGCTCCAACCGTGTTCCAATCTCTCTTGTGGATGGTCACAACTGAAAACATACAAAAAGTATGTAAAGTCTGTGAATGTACATAGACTAGGGATGGGACGATACCGAAATATTTGCCGAGACCCCGATACAGATACCTTACTATTTTTTCACTTACGAGCATTGAAAAATTATGTTTATACTGCAACCCTAACTAGATGATAATAGAGTACATCTATGTCACCCCACAGTAAGATGATGTAGCTACTTACTTGTTCATGGACATTTGAAGCAGAAATGACTGTCTTTTTGCCGAGGCTAGGTATTTCACGTAAGGGAAATTTCCGCTCTGGGCCTGCAAATACCACACTCATGTATTTTTTTCAAAATTTAGTAGACATGAAGAAGCTTAGAAAAAAAATTAAATCAAATCAAAAAGAAATGAGTTTCAGGAGCGAAAGGGTTAAATAAAGCGTTCTCCAACACTTCTAAAAATGTAGAAAGTATTCTACATTTTTAGGATATTATCGATTGAGGTATTAATTGCCGCCAAAAGTAATACCGATTTAGAATTGTGACAAGTCAATTACACCTGAAAAAACTTGGGGTTTCCAGTTCACCATAGTTATCCACTAATAAAGTTAGTACAATATTAATGTTTAACATGTGGTACCCATTTCAAACCGTTTTTGATAGGTAGTATCAGGTGAGAGGGTTACTGTTCTCACCTCCTAACTCTACCCCGAGCAGCCATTGCTCGGCGAACAAAAAAATATCCAGGCAGAAATACCTTGAAACTCGGGGGGAGAAAAAAAAAGAGAAGATTATTGTCTAAGAAATACAAAGTATATAGAACAAATTCGAAAAAATATATATCCAAAGGATATTCCATTGCACAGAGAACAGTCTAATTTATTTTAAAGATTTTTTGGATTTTTTTTAAACTTAAAATTACATATTTCAATATATATCAAAATAATTCAAAAAGAAACATCATTACATAGCCAAAAACTGAACAAATAATATAAATAAATACATTTATATGATATCAAATGATATTTGCAAAATAACATAAATACTTCGCGCCGAAATTGACTAATTGCACACACAAAAAAAATTAATATGCAAACACAGGCCTCTGCGACGATTCACACTATCAGCCCAGAAACCCTTTGGACGCGTGTACAAAGGAATTTTTTGTTCTATATAATAAATTTAAATTTAAACTATTCGAATCTACCTTCAGCTTGTCGAGCGAAACCTAATTGCAAAGCAACCTCCTCCAATTGAGGGGCTGGGGCTACATTTATTTTATCAAAAGCAGGAATTTGAGCTCCACGAGAATGCACTCTAATTACGTTTAATTTACCTATAGTCTCCGCGTCATCTCCCTTCTTCACCTTTGAGCTATAATAGCCACTAATGACCCAATTCACTTCAGCAGCTTCATTAATTAATGTAACATAGTCTTTGACTCTTTGTTTGAATGCTAATAATTGAGCAGCTGGGATATCTCTTTGCATCAAGAATTCATCAGTAGCTATTAGTTTGGCAAAGGAGAAGCTCATGTGAGAGGCGTTAAGAACTGTATTTTCGTTACTAGTGATTTTAATGGAAGCAGTTCTAAGGTTACGTTCAGATCTAATTGAAGCACAAGGGGAATCTTCATCTACAACATGTGATTCACAGCACAAAAAACTACCACAGGATTTACTTAAATTTATTTGCTTTACTGTGATAGTAGCTACTTCTACACAAAAACCTATACTTGACATCAAACTATTTGAATCTAATGTAATGGGAGCATATTTATCATAAGTCATTTGGTTTCTATCAAGGTTAATTAGGGAATGACTGGTATTTATTATAAAATTACCATACATTGAGGAATCTGAGTTAGGCTCATAAATTGCAACTCTAGACCCTAACCACTCTACTCTACTTAACTTGAAAATCCGGCTAGTGTTGGCTGCCGTTTTCGACAAAATATACAAAATTACGTTAGTCCTTACTTCTCTCAACATGATCATTCTATGATAACAAACATCACTAAGATATTTTTTACCAGCACTCTGATGGAGCAATTTTAAGGGAACAGACTTGCCAGATACAAACACCCTAATCTTAACTATCTCTGCAATTAAATAATTTTCATCCCCTGAATAACCTCCAGCTACTGCAAAATCTGGACAATTAACATATTCTGACGCAGTAAGTAAGTCATTAATACTCTGCAACTCACCTGAATTCATGTAGTGAGCAATAACACTCTCCATCTTAGCTAAGATACAGAAAGTAGCTGAAAAAACAAACTGAAAATGGACACAACAGGTGAATGATTTAATTGGACTAATTAATACATAGAACATTTAAATCAATACATATCAAGATATATTATTCATATCAAAATATTCCATGAATTCATAGTGTAAATATTCCAATTCACACAAATATTATTTCTACAAGTGAAATCAAGTGAAAGGAATATAATTTTAAAGTTCAGATGTCCCAAACTATCTATGGCAATAACTAATTTAATGAGAATATAGGAATAAATCTTACAAATTTCATAGAAAATAGGTTCAATATACCATCCATGCTCTCATTGCCTCTCAACTTTGCTATCAATACAAATTATCTATGGCACTAACTAATTCAATTTATGTATAAGAAAATTGTCGCTGGGTAATTTCAGGAAACTTACATCAATTGTCTCAGTAGTCTCCGTAAAAACTTCATGCATCTTTCGCAGACTGGCGACCAAGTCTTATTTAATTAGTATGTGCCCATGTTATTTCATAAGAGGAAATTTTTTCTCAACAATAGCCAAGTTTCCTAAAATAATCTCCAATAAACACATGCAAACAGGAACTAATTAGAAAATAGTCGCCGGGTAATTCAGGAAACTTATATCAATGTTCTGTAGTCTCCGTGTAAACTTCATGCATCTTTCGCAGAAAAGCGTCCGAGTCTTATTTAATTAGTATGTGCCCATGTTATTTCATAAGAGGAAATTTAGCCAAGTTTCCTAAAATAATCTCCAATAATCACATGCAAACATAGGAATTAATTAAAAAATAGTCGCCGGGTAATTCAGGAAACTTATATCAATGCCTCGGTAGTCTCCGTATAAACTTCATGCATCTTTTGCAAACTGGTGACCAAGTCCAATTATCTATGGCACAAACTAATTCAATTTAAGTATGAGAAAATAGTCTATAAAAATGAAAAAATAAGCAAAATATCTCTCATATTTAACAACCTGGGCCCACAAAGGAAAAGTCACTTAAAAGCTTTGCAAATACCACATAGCTTCTTCTCTTAAATTATATGGCAACAATTTTCTAATTAATTTCTATGTTTATATGTTATTATTGGAGATTAAATACATTTTTTGCCATTTTGGAGAGAAATTACATCAAAAATTAAACAACAAGTGACTTATTGTGCATGCTTTGCAGACTGGCACAGACGCAGGATTATTTTCTTACAGAAATTGGGATATGGGCGCAACAAATATGAAATAGCCAGTCTGCAGAATATGGGAGATATTTGGGTATTCTCTCCCGAACAATTTTGAATTAATTCCTATATTTACATTTATTTTTGCTAAGAACAGAATAAGAGATCTCTACAAACACTTTAACAGTTAAATCCATGTTTCAAAGTGTGGACAAAGTCGCCAGTATATTGGCGACTTATGAGGGGTTAAATAAGTTGAAAAACATGTAAATAAAGAGTAAATTAATCCCAAAATAGTCTCAAAGAGTTACACTTGCATCAGACATGAAGCATAAAGATGTTTTCAAGTGTAAAATCTTCACTAGGAAGTCAAATTTCTACTTTAGAGTACCTTAAATGTGGCAATCTGGATCCATTTTCTCACTAAACTGGCAACTTTCCTGCCACACTTTGAAACATGGAACAGTTTATGCAGACTGGTAATTTTTCAAATAATAAATAGCTACCTAGCTAAGTACAGGATAGTACTCCCTCCATGTTAAATTAAAAATTGAGAGAGAAACGAATAGAGTTATTGCCATATGCAGAAAAGTGCTGCAATGTGTTGGCAAAGGTAATAGCGGACACGAAATGGAGAATTTCTACCTAGGTAGGTTCAGAACTTTAGGAGAACTAGATATAATGTCTTTGGAAGCACTAAATGTACAGACAATTAAGCCATAAAAGAAAAAACAAACTAAATTATACTTATGGATCTTTAATAATAGGTACTATGATAAAATATTTAATGCAATAACAATTACTAAGCAACTTTACCACTTACCTACAAGCTTAACGTCAGAAGCAGAATGAGCAATATGGCAACATCGATTGATACGTTCTCTGAATTAATATGGCAAATTGGCTGGTGAATAATATTTGATAAATTTGAGTATTTATAATGATTTTTGCTCATTAAGTGAATTTGAATATAAGATTAGTATTGACTGTAAATAAAAAGCCAACTTTTATTTGGTCTTTGCTTTTAAATAGGTATCAAAATTGCAATAAATAGTTAGACTAGTAATTAAAATTCATAGACATATATTAGATAAAAACAGCTACTTTATATGTCTAATTTTTATGACGATCTCGACTCATACAAACTGCTTATTTTCACTACTATAGTTATAAATACAGCACAATTTAAATCATATTATTTCTGTCTGTGTTTCAAATCAATGATTTTAACATATTATTGAATCGAATAAAATATAAATGAAATTGAATACCTAGCATATTGAGCTTTCCAATGGACCATGTATTTCATCATAGAGTTAACAATATGAGAAAAATCTTGTGGTACTCAAATGCCATCGCTTTTGTTAATGCAGTATCAAGACAAAGCATATATAGCTTTATCCTCCTAGTCTGCAATGAATTTGAAATTCAACAACTATAAAAAGAAAACTAATGTTTGTAACCGTTTTCGGCATAAGATGACACATGACAAAGAGAGAATTGCTTTAATTTAATAATTGAGACCAATGAGAGAATCCATTGACCAAATGAAGACAATTTAATTATGATATTTAATAAATAGCCTGGCAAAAATGTCGTTATAAATTATGTTATACACAGAAAATATAAGGATAATAATAAAATGCACAAATGATCATAGTTTTTTTGAGAAATAATGAATGGTGCAGTTCTTTCCAAGTTGAACCACTGCCCTCCACTGCTTTTATATGATGGAATTGCTTCTGAAATATAACTTCATTTGAAAATTAACTTCAAATGTACAATATATCATTTGAAAAATATGAATCAGCTATAAAAAAATTATATTACCTGGTTTATTCTTGATATTGCAGACATATATGTTCATTGGCGGCGGCTGAGATCAGTCAGAAGTGAGGAACAGCAAAATTCAACTGAAGATAGTGAGCTCAGCCTGTAAAATTTGAAAAGAAATTATAGTTTTGAAGCAACATGTTTTATAAATACTTGAATCATTTAATATTGTACATGTTATTACCTTAAGATGGACATCCAACTTGGCAGTAGGAGCAGGAGACGAGAAGCATTGGGCGGGCAACTGAAGTTAGGAAGCTACAACCCTCAAGAATACAATGAATGGAACCAAAGGAATGTACAAAAATATTGACCACAAATACAACTAATTGATTTTCGCAACACCTCAAAACTAACCATTGAAATACACTAGATAGCAAGGTACAAACTATTTACCAAATTCAAATGAACTAAATAGACTAACAAAACATAAAATTTACATATAATAAAAGCAAGATTGCAACTATTTTATTGACCACAAATACAACTAATTGATTTTCGCAACACCTCAAAACTAACCATTGAAGTACACTAAATAGCAATGAACAAACTATTTACCAAATTCAAATGAACTAAATAGACTAACAAGACAAAAAAACATAAAATTTACATAAAATAGAAGCAAGATTACAACAATTATATTTCCAACAAAAGTATGCTGGGAAATCCACCTCCTATCGTTGTTCTTGTTGTTGGTGTTCGAGACATACGTTCATTAGCAGATTACATCTAGCATCTAGGCTCACTGCAGCGACCTCATCAATTCCAAGTTGAACAGCTTCATACCAATATGGTTTCTTGTTAAATTGCCCATTAAAATTTAAACAGGTAGTTGTCCACCTTGTGTACAAATTTGTGCGTACCCTTTCGTTTTCTGCCGGGTCGGTTGGGAATCGGCAGGCATAAGCAGCCAACAGACCTGGCCGAATATGAAGGGTCACCGACAGAACTGTTGAAGTATGACATGTCTTCTCTCAAGTTTAGGCCTTCTCTTATGACAATCTTGGTTGGGAAACAGGCACTTACCATCAAATACACGAAGCCAACATTATCTGAAGGGATCTGGCAGTGTAAACCTTTGTACCGTTGAGGTGATGGCCTCAGAACAGGTGGACGTGGTGGGTCATCAATGACGTCTAGGCTTTGCATTCGCCGATGAATTACTACGACAACGGGAACTTTCCTGTTGAGCAACTTCCCGATGGCTGCCAAAGTGGCCTCAAATGGTCCAACAAAAACGATATGGTCCAAGTTCCTGACTCGACATATCAACACCATCAGCATCTCTCTCTCCCACATTGTGTAGATCTTCTGAGCTGCAATCATGGTTGCAACTCTGCTCAAAGTGTCACCCATCGTCCGATGTACGGTTTGACACACATAGTATCTTAGAGGCCATTGCTCACGTCTTCCAAGAGCTCCATATCTACGCCCCGTTACCCCAGGAGACTTTCTGCGCCTCAAAACTGCCAGTGGCCATTCAGCAGGAACTGGATTACCAACTGTATAAGTGGCATCAGTCGGAATCAACCTAACATGCATCAATACTATTTGATCCTGTGCACCATTTTCTTGCTCTGGTGGTGGCAATCTGACAATGACACACCTCTGACCTTGACTGAAGAGAGGCATATTTCTTGTACCATGATTGTTGTTAAAAGTCAATTGCATCACTGCATTCATAAAGAGATACAAATTCTCTCTTTCAGCAAGCTTATAATTGAGTTCATTGACCACATCTGGTGAAGCAGGAATCCAATTAGCGGCACCTCTTAGGCAAACTTCATCTAGAGACCTAGATAACCTTCTCAGACTCTTCAACTGCTGCTTTGGTGCCAACAATTCTCAGATGGGTTGACTCAACTTGGTCCCATGAGGCAACTGCTTGTGGGCGACACCTTTCTCTGAAAATCTGTTTGGACTCAAACACCTGATCGTTGTGAATTCGAGGTGTTCTCATTATTGTGATCAATCTTTGTAGATCCTCGTCTCCACCACTTCTCACTAGATGCTTTAAGCAATATACATCAACAGATGTGAGAAGAGTATTGGACAGCCAAACATGGGTTCCATTGATAGGAGAAAGCTGCCTGTGGTCCGTCCCCTGTTGCAAAGAAGATGACTCCGCCAAATGGTCTGTCGTCTGATTTTATGAATCTGAAGATCAGATCAATGGTTGAGAGCATCTCAGAAGAGATGAGTCCAATTTCCTCGAAGAACAATACTCTCAATCTCTTCAAGAAAGCCAATCTGTGAGGAGACAATGCTAGTTTCCTGAGAGCAACATCAACTATACCTTCAACATTCGATGCGCTATGATCAACCGGCAAGCAAAACACGAGATGCAAATGGTAGCCACCGATGGCTCTGGCTCTTTCAGCAGTTAGACTGATGACCATGCATTTGATTTGTTGAGACACGCAATAAGCAACAGCGTTCAGCATTATGTGAGTCTTTCCGCTTCCTGGAGGACCTACCAACCACTGTGACCGAGTGAAGCACACATGAGGATCAGCCAACCTGTTGATGGCTCTAACAAGAAATTGGAGCACTTTTCTTTGTTCTTCAAGAGACTCTCTACTTTGGTTCGCGTGCATCTCTACACGAGGAACATATCCCAGCGCCTCGCCATCAACAACTGCTTGGCGACCTGGAAAACCAGGAAGTTGCATACTCACCAAGGTATCCAAAAGCTTTCGGAGACACTCTCGTTCCAGAGTATCAAGTTTGGCTGTTGCTTCATCCTGTATGGCAATTTCTGTGATGAGAGGCATGGTTTCTTCAAAAACTGGTAAATTCGTGTAAAATCGGCGGAATATGTGGATTGCAGATTTCAAGTAACTCTCCAACTTCCTCTGTCTTATTTGGAGGTGTAGTAGTTCTTCCACAACATACCTTCTGCTGAGAGCAAGGAATTCGGCGTTTGTTGGAGACGCAGCATCTCGCATCAGTCCAGCATTTTGATAAGCTGACTTTAGAGTTCCTTGTGCAATTGTGTCTCTTTCGCAGTTGATGTTACCAAACCTGAGCAGACAGTAGTACAAGAAATCCCCTGTATTGCATGGAGGCACGTGTCTATAGAAAACCACAACTTCTTTGGTGCTCTCCATATTTACAAACCTCAGTAAGAGATCTGTGACTTGAATCTCAGTAACATCAATGAGAAGCAGAGACAGAAGATTGGACACCTGCTGTGCCCCATCCGGTACACCAACTAAACCATTGCCGGCAGCAACATCCCGGAAGAATGTGGCAACTTCAGTAAGATACATCCGTCTGATCTTGACCACTCTGCCGATTCCATCTTGGAAGGGCAATTCACTCAATACTACGCTCACCTGACAATTCGGAATTGGATCATGAGAAAAAGAGAACCATCGGCAATAAGTTTCAACATCCTGAATGAAACGGAGTTCAGGAGGACGAACATTGAATCGAGTCATTTTGTCAGGATAGTAAGTAGAGTCCAGTATGTCCGAAATATGTATTCCCTGATTACGAGTAAATCTCCTCCATTCGGCCAATTCCCGCCTGTTTTCAATCGTCAAAATAACATATTTGGTCTAACCGTCGAATAAGCATTCTTGTTAGATTTCTCAGTTGTGCCTCTACGCTCGAGGGGAAGAAGAGAGACGTAAACGTACTCAACATCAGTTACGAGATAAGGCTTCATTCAGAGCAGCACCGGCAATTTTGGCATGATACAAGTCAAAGCGCTCCACAACTACCTCTTCTGCGTCTCCCAATGGAGCTTGGAACAACACATCTCTCTTCTCGTCATCACCAGCAGCATATTTGCACAGATAAGATATCCTGAATGAATGGTCGACACATTGGACATTAGTTGTGCTTTGAAAGAAGCAGAACAACTTACCATTGGTTGGTGTGCAGACAACATCTTTTGGAGCTGTATAGTGAAACTTCAGTCCAACTAATTCTTCAGGTAAGCCGAGATCATCGCTGTTGCGATCTGCAAGCCCTAATTCTAACAAGATGTCTGTCGTCTCGTTTGCATATTGAGGAATCACGGGTTCTACCCTTCCTTCACATGCTGCTTCGTATCGAGGCACGCGTCACGCGACAATATAATTTATTATTCTTGCCCCGCTTTTGGCAACGAAATCTTGAATTCTTGCATTTGTGAAGCTTCTCCAATTCCTCCTAGATTTGCGACATCATCAATGTCTTCTATATAGCCATCTAGGAGAAGGGTTTGCCAATCACAAAAGTGTTTTGAGCTGAGGATTTCTTGGCTTCTGCAGCTGGTTTTCTTGAATTTATCCCTGTAGAGCAAGTTTTCTTCAAGAACTACTCCTCCATGCACACGCGGAAGGTTTCCAAGGGCTCCTGCACTCTGGAATTCGTATCTAAACCAGAAGTGTTTCGCTTTCGCTCCGAAAATATCTTCATCGCATTTTAGAAGATGTTCAAAGAAATGACGAACATATCTCTCCCATAAACGGCAGTAAGTGTAGAGGAGATTTTGAAGGGCAGTATTTCGTTCCTTCGTTTCTTCAAGTCCATATGCCTTGTCAATCTCTATCTTGATTTTAGCTAATGCAGGACAACGATTATCGTTGCAACTGATGGTGATAAAATATGACCAACTTCCAGTGTCCTTCATGGTTTTCGCTAGACGGTCCGCTTCAAAAGTGCCACCAACAAATTCCAACAAATTCCAGCAACAGTTTCCAAACCTTTTTTGGCAACGAATCTGATAGAGTTAGCATCGCAATGCCGATTAAGCACCGCATCAAATGAATGGCAGGTATAGCCTACATCCCTGCTTGTAGGAGAAAGCAGGTCTCTCATCCTAACCTGAACATGGCTATTGAAAGAAGCAAGACCTCCGGGATGATCTTCATTCCCGTACTTAGTGTACGAAACGTTAGGCATAGAGCCGATAGGAGCTGATGGCCGATTACTGTAGAAGATCTTAGGATGAAGTGCACCATCAGGATGTGCTAATGGAAACGATGATTCGGGCGTCTTGGAATATAGATGGTGGAGAGTTTGTTGATGGCGAACAGTAGGTTTCTTTGCGTACATAACATTTTCTTTACCACTGAACTGACCGCGCAATAGAAACATAGAGGATGATGTATGAGTATTAGTGTCGGCTACCAGTGCCATCCTTCCATAACCATCAGTGAACATAGGGGCAGGCTCTGTACCGCGCTGAATCTCTTCTCCATGATCAACAATTGGCATTGCTGCTGCTGCTTTTTCTTCTTCTTCTTCTCCTCCTCCTCCTCCTCCTCCAGCAGCAGCACGACGGGGACGTTGAGGTAGACGGCCGCCTCTTCTCCCATCCCCAATCACATTATCACCAAAAACATCACGATCCCGCCGTTGGCCTGGTAAATTTGCAACTGGTAAATCATGTTCTGGTGGCACTAATTGATAAGGTTCAGCAGCAGGACGCGGTGGAACAGCAGCAGGTGGAATGTTTCCAACCATTTCCAATGACACTTGCTGTGCATGTAGCAAAAACTGCCTGCCTCTGTTTGAACATATACCTACTCTGCATTGTTCTGGTTGACCGTGCGACACTGGGCATCTCCAGTAAAGCTTTCTATTGCATCCATCATCTGGACACCTTAATTCAGTACGTGCTTCTTCTCTGATCAAATATGCATGATGGAAAAAACATCTCATAACATCTTCTCCTCCTCCATCATCAGCAGCAGCACCACGACGGGGGGGGAAGTCGACATGGACGGCCTCTTCTCATATCCAGAATCACATCATCACCAAAAAGATCACGAGGCCGCCGTTGGCCTCCTGTTGGATTTGCAACTGGTAAATCATGTTCTTGTGGCACTAATTGATAAGGTTCAGCAGCAGGACGCGGTGGAACAGCAGCAGGTGGAATGTTTGCAACCAGGTCCAATGACACTTGCTGTGCATCTAGCAACAATTGCCTGCCTCTTTTCTATTGCATCCATCGCTTTCTATTGCATCCATCATCAGGACACCTTAATTCAGTTTGTCCATCTTCTCTCATCAAGAAAGAATCCTGATGGAAATAACATGTCATAACACTTTGTACCCCGTCAAAGCTGAAGGATTGGTTGTTAACCTTTCCAATCAGATATGGCACGGATACAAAAATATTTAATGGTTTAATCGCATCAGGAAATTCATCCAAAATTTCATATACATCTTTACCATAACGAATCCATTTGAGATCAGGTGTCCAACGCATAAAGAGCTCCTCACTGTACCTATTCCTGTCATTTGTGGAAGACGCTTTCAACAATAATTTATGAGTGCCCTCCTCATTGACATATGAAGGTTAACTAAAGCCTCTGTCACAATGATGAAATCAGTTCCAGTCTCAAATGGTGTTGCTGGATCACAATTCCTGTACCAATTAAAGACGGATAAAGTATCACCACCAATCGAGCCTTGCAGAAAGTAGGCAGTAAACAATTCAACTGAAGTATTTTCATACAGTTGATAAACATTGGCCACAACATTATATAATTCTGTAGCGAATTCTCTCCACATCTGACGCCTCGTATTGGGAGATGTGATAGCTTTGAGCTTTCGAATCGTCAAATACTTAAGAAGACCATGATACACTGCTCCAAGAGGAGTGTTGCGATCAGTTACTTTCTCTTTTGCAATATACGCGATATATAGCGCACGACAATTACCAATAGAGGTTACAACCAAAGAGAGAACAGCAAGTGCTTTATTGTGGAATCGCGGTGTACAATTACTGATGATAGAGCCGAATGGTGTTCTTCCGTGAGAAGCAGATAGAGGTAAAGGAAAGAGATTGGATATGGATTTTCCATCTGAGCTGTTGTAAGCACTGGTGATTGCAATAGATTTCATGGTGGTGATAAATGTCCCCGTGACTCCCAATCACTTCTTATTTCGGCATCAGTATGGCCAATGTACCCTTTAAAATTTTCTGGTAATCCATCATACTCTTCACTTTTGTATGCAGGGACATTACGTTTCGTATCAGTTCGATTGTAATAAGTGAGAATTTCTGCATCCCGGTGAAAATCACTGTAGGTCTCACTATCATCAGGATTTGTAGCCAATCGAAAAGTGCTGAATCCATTTCGTGTGCTGTTCAAAGTTATGTTGGCATATCTGTTGGTGCGCCCTTTTATGCATTTTCCTCTCTTAACAAAATTCACAGACGCTCTGATTGGAGCCTGCATGTCAACTCTTTCTCCATCCCAAAGACCATACTTAGCAAGAACTGGGTTCTTGGGGACATGCACAAACTCGTGCGATAAATCACTGTGAGCTGTACACACCACAATGCATAGGCCTTTTTGAGCATCTATGATTGAGGCACCTTTCAATACAAAGGAAAGAACTTTCCCTACATAGGGCCAGTCTCCTCTTTTCCCAACAACACGGTTGGCATTAGCTCTGAATAGATTAAAATGAGGATTGATATGCCGAATGAAATGGTGCACCTGCTCTAGGTAAAAGGGGTCATCAACAAACATACTACAGCCAGCAAGACATGTGACTCGAGGGAAGCATTCTCTTTCATGACACTCTTTGAAGAGCCTGTGCTGTGGATCATTATTTTCTTCATTGAACCTATCCAAAGATGGCTTGAGGTAAGAGACTGTCTCCTCATTTTCAAAGAAGGGAATTGTGTCAACATGCCTATTTCGTAAGTGTTCCCACATTCGAATAATTCCCTTGGGAATCATAGACAATGACGGTATATTTGCAGTAAATAAGGGACTAGTGATTATGGAATAGAGGGTGGAACACCAAACATCTTTCCAAGCATCACTACCGTGTAAGTATCCCCTGCATGATTCGCATACCATACTCAAATTAGTGAGCATAATTGTATCTCCGACAATTCTCCGTCTCTTGAAGTTTTCACCGAGAACAACTAAGATCAAAGGGAAAAAAGGTGAATATGTCCGATGACAGCATTCACACTCCTCATTTATAGGAGGAACAATAACCGCTCCCGGAGGATTTTCAACAACCGCTCCCGGAGGATTTTCAACAACCGCTCCCGGAGGATTTTCAACAACCGCTACAAGAGGGTTTTCAACAACCGCTATAGGAGGGTTTCAACAACCGCTAAAGTAGGGTTTTCAACAACTCCAACCAAAGGAGGATCACCTACAACCATAATGGGAGCATGATCAGGAGTTTCTATTTCCATAGGATTACCTGCATAGACGGGAATATCTACATCAACCAAAGGAGGATCAGCTACGACTCTAACGGGAGACTGATCAGGAGGGTCTATATCCATGGGTTCACCTTCATAGTTAGGTGCAGGTACAAGATCCGCGACTCCTGGGTCAGTATTAACCGAACTTGAAGGACCAGCAAGAGTCGGGGAAACTACAGGGGTATTAACTATTGGAACAAGTGAAACCGAATTTGAAGGACCAGCAACATTAGGATTAAAAAGAAGATTTAGACAGAATCTTTTGTGCTGCTCGCCAATGCTTCTACACAAAACGCATTTAATGCGAGGTGGGTCTCCCGTACCTGCTCCAATAAAGAGGGCAGATGCAGGAGGAACATCCTCATTAGGAACTCTAACTGCCAATTTACAATTCTTTCTGTGGCCATTACGCAGGCCACAATGTTTACAGTACTTGCGTTTCGGCATCTAAAATAGAAGTGGAAAGAATAATGGAGAGACAAATCAATGGGAACAATGTATAAATACATATAGTAAAAAATATTATTCAATTGCAATTTAAATGCCCATATGTATGTCTTAACTTTAATTACAGCAATATTGAATTGACTTTGGTTGTAAACTCGGGACAATTTAAATTACATCAACTTTACTGTTCATTTCACCAGCAAAATGACACTGTTTTGATTGTAAAATTTAAAAACATTTCCTATACGGATATACGGACATGATACCGATATACAGAATCACTTTTTATTGCCTCAGCTATTACAGTCTTATCAAGGGGTACTAATCCCAACTGTTCATCATATATACTTTTAACAAAACTCTCGCCTACATTAAAAGAAGAATCTGTTGTAGGTAGAGGCAAACGAGACAAACTATCTGCATTACCATGAGCTTCCGATCGCTTATATTCAATTTCATAATTGTACCCTGACAGCAATATTGCCCATCATTGCAATCTAGCTGCAGCAATAACTGGAATATCATCCTTTGGACCAAATATTTTCAACAGAGGTTTATGATCGGTAATGAGTTTAAACTGGTTAGTGTTCAGATACTGATGAAACTTTTTCAACCCAAAAATAATACTCAATGCTTCCTTTTCAATTTGTGAATAAATTTTTTCACTTACTGACAAAGATTTTGAAGCATAAGCAATCGGGTGCTCACTCCCATCTTCTAAATAATGGAACAACACTGCACCTAAACCAATAGAGCTAGCATCACATGACAAACCAATGGGTTTGTTGATATCCAAATGACATAATACGGGACTATTTACCAAGGTTTCTCTTAACTTCAAAAAACTATTTTGACATTTCTCTGACCAATTATATTTAACAGAAGACCTCAATAAGTCATATAAAGGTTTACATGAATCAGCTAACTTAGGTGAAAATCTACCGTAATAATTAATTAGTCCAATAATTGACCTCAACAGACACATTTTCAGGGTTTTCATATTTAATACTGCATTCACTTTATCAACATTAGTATGCAAACCATCAGCATCAATAATATGTCCTAAATAGCTGACACGTGGTTCCATGAACTTACATTTATTTAACTTCAAAATAAACCCCCTCTCTCTAAATCTATCTAACTCTCGTTCTAAATTCTTAATGTGTTCTTGGTCATTTCTACCTGTTATCAAAACATCATCTAGGTAACAAATTACTCCATCTGAACCCTGCAAAACAGTATCCATAGTCTTTTGGAAAATAGCAGGTGCACAAGAAATCCTAAAACAAAGACGATTATATCGATATAAACCCTTGTGAGTATTAATAACGCAATATTTCTTAGATTCCTCTGATAATTCTACTTGTAAATATGCATCCGATAAATCAAGAGTAGTGAACTTTACACCTCCAGATAGACAAGCAAATAAATCCTCAATTCTTGGAATAGGATATTTATCAATTTTGACTTGTTGATTAACACATACTTTAAAATCTGCACACATTCTAATAGCGCCATTTGGTTTTAATACATTAACTGTAGGGGCAGCCCATTCAGAGTAATCTAGTTTGCTCAACACGCCTAACCTTTCCAAACGATCTATTTCTGAACTAACTTTATCCTTTAATGCATAAGCCACAGGTCTAGCTTTATAAAATTTCGGGCATAGATTATCTACCATAGAAATTACTGCTTTAACATCAGATATTTTTCCTAACTTATCATCAAACAACATTGAATTCCTATCTAACAAAGATTTCAAGATTTGGTTTTCATCAATTCTATTCACTTGAAATATTGACCAATCAATTTTCATTTTCTTTAACCAATTTCGACCGATCAAAGGAGGAGTATCAATATTCACAACAATTATTGGTAATACTAAAACAGAACTCTTATGTGTTACACTAACATTAACTTCGCCTAAAATGTCAAGAGCATTATCTGAATAATCTTTCAAAATAATTTTGACTGGATGTAACTTTGGCCTACCTAACATATGCAAAGTCTTACCATTAATTACACTCACACTAGCTCCTGTATCTAGTTCCATAGCTAATGGAATATTATTCAATTTCAGATCTAGTTTGATAGGGATATTTGACGATCTAATCTCATATACTGACCCTAGAAACTGAAGCTCCTCCTCCTTTTCACACCTGTTACGATTAAGCTCCACCCCTTTGTGTGTGGTTTGCTCCTCGTCATAGTACTCCTCCTCTTGAAGTCTCTGCATCCTCCCACTATTCCTAAATTAATTACTATAGTTCCTCCTATCAGTATTCTTCTTTTCAGGGCATACTCTAGTAATATGACCTCGCTGGGAACAAACGAAACAACTTGCATTTCTAAATTTGCATGTCTTGCGCAAGTGATTACCACCACATGAATAGCACTCCATTGGTCGGTTTCGCACATCTTTGACTGCATTAACATGGAAGCTCTCATGTTTCGGTTGAATTTCAGTGTTCATTTGTTTAGTTTCGCTGTCCGCAGTCTCCCATGACATTGCAATGTCTAAAGCTCCTTTTATGGTTAACTTCTTCTCCGAGAGGAGACGCTTTTGTATCTTATCATCATCATACAAACCACATACAAAACGGTCGCGTACTGCCTGCTCCAACAATTCACCCAGGCGGCTAACCTAGCCGTTCGAGCCGTTACAATAGTGTTATCTTCTCAGTGTTGTTTTAGACACGAGGGTGAGTGCACGCGTATGTGTCTATCTCAGACCTGACTGAGTAAATTGGGTAACGGTTCTCGTTAGCACAACAGCTGATGTTAACTTACACATTATTCTTCAAAATACTTTAGGTATCTGATCATTTTGATCAATAATTTTCTCATTTTTGGACATTTAACTGATGTAAGAAGATTAATTGATGAATATTTAGGCCACAGATGTTATGTTAATGACTTGAATAAGCGTTTGGTGGAGCGCGTACTAGATGCGTGCACCTCAAACGTCACTGAGCGGTGTGCGAATGCTCCCTGAACTGTCAGTCTGTCGCTAGGGTGACGTCATATGTGTGCTGTGACGTCACCACACGACACAGCGGAACAACAACAAGACGCCAAGGAAGCTGTTTTGACTGAAGCGAAGAGAGACAAGGAAGCCCACTTGACTAATTGCTAACAACAATGTGTTAACACGATGGTCCCGCTTATACGTTGTTGGTTAGCCGTTACACCGCTTCCTTCTACTAGTACTTCCATGAATTCACCAAAGTCACAATCCTTACTCATTTTCTTCAGCTCTGAATGGAATTCTTTAACTGACTCTCCACATAACTGGTCCCGCTTATTGAACTTAAAACGCTCAAATATTATTATTGGTTCCGGTTCATAATAAGAAGATAGCAACTTCGTAATTTCAGCGTATTTTTTTTAGACGGTAGATCTGGAAGGGCCAAATTTTTCACAACAGTATATACTTCTGAGCCAATACTTGTCAAAAGCATAGCAACTTTTTTTCGATCGTCAGAGACATCAACGATGAAAAATTCTTCCACTCTCTCCAAATAATTCGAGAGTTTTTCCTCGCTGGCGCAGAAAATTGACAACTGCCCAAAATACCCAGTAACCATCCTTGTCGCCAATGAAGTGTATAGTGAAAACTAATACGACTGTATAGGTTTTATTAACAGCACAACGATTAGATGACAAGGGTTTTGTAATAACTGACCGACATGATTGAAAGCTATTGTGATATAAGTACATGATAGTAGTAGAGTCTAGTTACACACACAGATGTTGTATCACCTACCGGTTACACAAAAACAGTACATATATAACAGTAGGGATGTGACATTGTGCATATATGCAGTCCACTGCATATATTTCAAGAGCATATAATATGCACGTGGTCATATATGCTAACCGAGAAATATGCACTTCTTGGTCAAATTTTAACATGTAAATGTCTAATCTATGCCGTTTTCTTCTGGATCCCTGCATAGAAAACGATTTTAACTGTGGACACAAGTATATTTTATCAAACTTTTTATTCAAATTTAAAAAGTATTGTAGGTGGAATATTGAAACTACAAATGAATTAATAAATAATATGACACTTGGTATTTAGTAAATACTAGTAGTAATTGATAAATAAATGAGTAGGTACAATCATTTTGGAGAGTTGTACTACTCGAAAAACTTGAAAGGTAATTGCTCGTAGGTATATAATTGATTTATTTAAGTAATTAAACACAAAAACTGTTTAAATTTAACATTTTTGTATTTAATTACTTAAATAAATTATATACCTACGAGCAATAACTTAACGTCGCTGCTTATAGCTGGGGGATCCTTTAAACTTTAAAGGGAACCGCTGGTATAACATGATGGTTTATGATTTTCGAGTTGTGACTAAAGTAATGAACGGAATGTGTTACAAGAATGTAGGATAGTTTAGAAGACTGAATTTGGCTGAAAGAAACATTTGCTCCTTTTGTTTCATGTGAAATAGAACGGGTTCTTTCCCAGTACAAAACAACTTTAGCAGATAATATGAGATTCACTTTTGGAAACCTGAAATTCTATTTAACGATGAAGTCCAATTCCACCGTTTGAAATTGACTTACTATTAAAAAAAGTCTAAATTTTAAACAGCATTGTTGCGTTTTATTTTCAAACGTTAAACATTTCGTAGTAAAAAAAGAAACTTGAGATTAAACCTTCGATTTATTGTAAGTTCCATTCAAACCACCAAAGTACAATGACATTCAAAACATAAATATATACAGATTAACTTTACTTTAAATTCCGTAATTAACTTTTAGCATGTACTGTGCACACTATATTGAATAATTTCTGCCATGTAAAATGCATATTTCCAATATGCATTTGGGTTCAGCCATGGCATACTTAATAATTTAATATGTATATTAAGTAAGCCATGGTTCAGCATATATGCACATTGACTTTTTGCATATTTCCAATATGCATTTTGGTTCTGCATATTATATAGAATAGAAATAGTCATATAATATGCTGCATATCGCGTCCAAAATTATGCATATTTTATGCTGCATATTGTCACATCTCTAGTTATATGTATATTTAAACAAAATTATTGCAGTGCTTCAATAGTTTATAACTTGTTAAATTTTATTTGTATGAAATTATTGGAATTGTGAATACAAAGGTCATCTCTGTTAAGTTTTTACTAAACCCTGATTTTTTAAGGCAAATTATCCTGAAAATCGAAGTCACTCATATGGCAACATTGAGTTGCCCTCCATATCGTACACGGGAGTGATGCTTTGCGTCAGAGCGTAGCTATCAAACACAGCAACTTCGAATGCTTTTTTCTGGCACTTCTGCAAAATGACAAATTTTGGTGTTCAAAAGCCTAAGGCGTTAACAATTTTGAAGGTACGGCATGGTTTTTTTTGCATTTGATTCTTCACGAAATTTTCTGCAACTTGTCGATCCTGTTTTTTTGATTTTCGAATTATTTTTCTAAATATTGAATCTTTTTACAAAAAATATAATATTTCGAAAATGAAAAAAAAAACCGCTACTGACAGTTTTAGAGAATTTTTTGGAGAAAATTACCTACACCCCAAAACAGCATGCACGCATGATTGAGAAGTTATTTGAAGACATGGATAACCACAAATTATGGAAGTTATTCCTGGGGGAAAAAAAAGAAGCTGACGTTTGAAAAGGTCAGACCACTCGTGGGTATATAGTTGCCCTTTAGAAATTTATGTCCTTCATCATAAGAGAGGGGTGAAGAGGCACGGGGACGTGTCAGTAGGCTCCGACGCCCCACTAGTCCGACAGTTCCATCTTTCTGTGTTATTTTTAGTTTTATTTTATCGATTAAAATAAAAAAATATGATTAAATAGGTATACTCAATTAATAACTAATCTGAATAATAAAATAATTTTTCATTTCCTTCATTTTTCTTTTTTACTTCATTTCTAATATTAATTAGTTTGATTTCATTATTTAATGTAGTTTGTTGTACTGCACACTACTTGATTGTTTAATGACATGACAATGGGATGTTGGACTACTGAATAGTAACCAAGAGGGATTTACACTATACAGCACAGAAAAAGAAAGAAATTGGGTGAACACCACCCTAGCGGATCTACCGAACTAGAGCAAAAGCTACAAAAACCAAATTGGTCCGGAGTCTATGAAGATAAAATTGAATAATATGGACTCTCATCTCGATTCACAAAAAATTAACATGAACGGAGCTAGCGAAGTACATAGAATGGCTATCAATCATATAGGGGAGTGTGATGGCGAAGACTTTATTTTTAAGTAGTATAAATTTCTCCATAATTAGAAATTGCCTTATTTTCGACTCGAATCTAAGAAATGCAAATAAAGCTAGAGTTCTGATCGAACTGACAGTGAATGATTTTAATAACAGGTTGGAAATTCAAAACAGAGAAAAGTGGGAAACAGAATATGTCATAACCATCATCAATCATAAAACTCTCGCAACGGCTGGACCAGGAAAACTAGCAATGAATTCCACATTAAATACCTAAATGGAACTATTCCTTTATACTGTTTAAGATGGAACTGCTTGTCCATCTGTGAGTAGATGTGACAATGGTAATGCTTTACTGGTTGCTGGTGCGACAATTAATACTTATTTTGTTTCTTTTCTTAGGAGTCGTCTGTCATCACCGCCTCTTCAAATGATAAAGGAGACACTGCTGGTCCATCTTAAGTAAATGTGACAATGGTATTGCTTTACTGGTTGTTGATGAGACAAGTAATATTTATTTTGTATCTTTTCTTAGGAGTCTTCTGTCATCACCGCCTCTTCAGCTGATAAAGGAGATTCGGCAAATCTCCTATTTAATTTTCTTATTTTAAATCGAAGGTAAGTTATGTTTTCATAAGAAGCTCTTAGTTAAGAATAATTTTTTTCAGAAGTTCTATTAAATCTAACTGCAATGTTATTATAGGACTTTGGATTTCTTCAATATATTGCATGGTAATAATTTGAATTATTATTATCCTAGTTCTTTAGTTTAATATCAACTGAGTGAATTTACGTTTTTCGATATCAATCAACACAATTTTTTATTTATATAATGTCTGTGGTGTATGAAGAAAAAGGGCGATAGAATCAACGAACCCTATTTAAAATACCTTCTATGGTGATAAAAATGCATTACATTATTATTAATGAAATTTTATCACTCAAAATCTCTGGTTTTAATGGAATAAAATAAAAAAAATAGCTCTTGTAATTTAGCTCTAATAGGCCTTTATTAACCTTCATTTTATATCTAATCCACTAAATTTATCAAGATAATATCAGTAAAAAGAGCTTTCTATTTATTTTATGTAAAAATTCCACAAATAATTTTTTTTAAATCAATATTTCCTTGATCTGCAACAAGACATTAGCTATAATTGATGGATTAGGATGAAGGAGGCCTTTCACAAAGTTAGTAAAGAACACAAACAACCCTAGCTTTCCTGATCAATAAGGAAAAAATATTATGTATTTGGCATCGCAACACAAACCTTTTTTAAGAATGAAATTCACATGTGGGTGAATATCATTGAGAAGGTATCCTAAAGGAATAATTACTTTTTATTTGAGAAGTAATGAGCAATTGGTTCAATTTGAATATTATAGCTTAAATTTCAAGAAATATCAAAATAATTGAGGTATGAAGAAACAGAGTAGTTCGTGTGTGATGGTAAGAAACCTCTAGAAGTTAGATTACAATAAGTCAATAACCACAGGTAACTGGCCACACTGACTCTGGCTTTGTCAATGGTCATCTAATTATGCTGAACCTGAACCCATTTGTACACCTAATTGAGAGAGGTATTTCTTATATAAATATACTGTGTGTTAATAGATTTTAAAGAGTATAGTAAATATCTATAACTAGCGAGTATTACGGAATTTATCCTTACATTACAATACCCGTTAATTAGCTGAAGGAATCCAATTTTTATACTTGAAATTTCGCAATGTTCTATATATGGATAATAAATGTGTAAACGTGTCAAGAAATAGTACAGGTAACTAATTAACCAAATTATTTATTCTCTATTAAAGTCACAACTATGGCACACGAAAGGACGCGGGCCTTATTAAACCAAAAAATGTATGTAGTTTAGATTACTTCAACTAAATCTATCAATTTTATAAATAAATAGGATGTTTTAGTGAGATAAGTTATACCTAGATTATAAGTTTTCCTGAGTTACCTAAAACTTTAGTTATTTTGACAAGCAATGAAGAGATGAAACTAGGAATAATGGTATAGTTGAATATGAAAACTGTGACATACAAAACTTAAAAACATTTACAGAGTTCTTGAATGTTACGTAAATTTATAATTAAACATTGACTAAACACAAACAAACATGACATTTTAGGATAGAATAGTTACTCTGGAACGATAATTTTGAGTTTTTTTTTATCATCATGAATATTCGAGGTCAATATTCATGAGAAATTTTTCTTGAATTAATTAACGAGTTATATTAACATTTACTTCCAAAGCCCAGCGGGTTTTTAAACCCGCTCTCATAAAGTTTCATTTTGAAGTAAACTTGTGTGCTGCCAAATTGAGATTATGAATTGACAAGTCTAAACAGTGTCGCACAATACATGTATGATAATAGTTGAGCACATTCACACTCATTTCAGTACTGTTTTATCGGCCAAACCAGTGAACATATTGCTAATAACGCTCACAAATGAAGGAATAGATACATTTTTTTATTGCAAAATCTATGGACGTATCAGAAGGCAAGAGTTTCGTAACTATTGATGAGCATCTCTTCTCAACAAATTTGCTATATCAGTTCACTCAATACATGGTTTGTGAACCAGGTAATTCGGTAACAATTCAGGTTACTTGTGATTGCGACGTCTAAAAATTTGGAAAATGGATTTCCTCATTTGGAAGAGATAGTTATTGGCACGAAGAGAAATCACTATCAGTACCGTCATTTTTGGTCCTTTTCTGGTAAAGGACAGAATGTTACGACAGACAACCTTTTCCTTGTCTGTAAAGCCCCGTCCAGACGCTCCGACAAATGCCCAGATTTTTCTGAAATCTGGTATTCGCAAACAAATTTGCCCAAGGTATGGCAGGCAAATTTGTCCCCGATCACAAGAATCGGAACTGTCAGCGATTTTCAACATGTTGGATAAATTTGTCCCCGAACAAGTGTTCACGACTGTTATTAGAATGAAGATTGCTGTTAAATAGAGTCAATTTTTAATATTTTACTGAAAATGGTTGATATTCCCTATCTATAATATTCTTTCATGTAATATTAATAGATAACAATAAAGAATAAAATAAATATTAATCGTCTTACATACCTAATTCATATTAATTTATTAATATATTTTGTTCTATTTTAGTTGGGAATTGATGACTCTGCTGGCTTCTTAAAGTTTAATAACACGATATTTCGATCTGTTTTCTTGGATCATTTTCAAGTAAAATAATAATTGTAAGCTGAAAATTATTAGAGCAATCTACTTGTATTATTAGGTACTTATAATAATTTCACCAAGATGAGAATTAATAAGAAACAAATATTAATCAATAAAAACAAATCTAAATTGTAACATAAAATAAATCCAATGATAATACAAAAACTGAAAATTATTAAAATTATCTACCTATACCTAACATATTAACTTACATCACTGAATTATTTCCCTAATCACACTTTTGTATTGGTCTGGTACATTTCACATTATTCCTATCAACTTAAGTATAACTAGCTTATACAAATAAATGAGTGTGAGTTTCCTTAGCCCTACATAAAACTTTGACGTCATCCCATTTCATTCTGAATGTTTGTAAATCATAGAATTTTGATCGTGATTCCTAATATTTCTCTGGTGTTCCTTAAGTCTTATCTCTAATTCCCGTCCTGTCTCTCCTGTATACTTTGTATTGCAGTCAGTGCAATCTAGTTGATAGACTATCTGTGAATTCCTCAGTTTATCCCGTTTATCCTTCATTTTACATAGTTGTTTCCTTAGTGTATTAGATGACTTGTTTGATAGTTTTATTTTATATTCCTTTAGTAATTTGCCCACTTTCTCTGATACACCTTTAATATAGGGAGTTGATACATAATTAAAATTAACTTGATCAAGTTAACTTTAGAATCATAGCCATTCTCTTCTAATTGTTCATTTATCTTCCTGTTTTCCAAATTCAATTTTCCATCAGTACAAATTTTCTGAGCTCTTGATTTAAGTGATAATATGACGTTTCTTTCATGAGTTGAATGGTGGTAAGATTCGTAATCTAAGTATCTGCCTGAGTTAGATGGTTTCCTATAAACATCAAAGGCTTGTTGTCTATCTTGTTCAATTTCAATATCTAGATCTAGAAATGCAATCCTGGTGTTGACTTGTTTTTCATAAGTGAATTGAATATTGCTAATAATTGAATTGATGTGCTCTTGCATTTGAATTCCATTGTTCTTTGGTAAAGCTGTGATGCAGTCGTCTACGTATCTGTACCAAAAGAGGGGTTGAATTGGAGGTAGATCTAAAAGTTGTTTTTCTATATATTGCATTGTGATTTCACTGATGACTACTGACACTGATGACTACTGACATTAATATTAGTTTCTTATTAATTCTCATCTTGGAGAAATTATTATAGGTACCTAATAATACAAGTAGATTGCTCTAATAATTTTCAGCTTACAATTATTATAGACTTTTTATATATGTTCAATATTATTTATGATTTATTTTTAGTTTCTTACTAATTTACCTAGACAGGCTACTTGTTAGGGGCATATAATAAGCACATTTTGTTAGGTTTCTCTATGCAATTATTATTTTACTTGAAAATGATCCAAGAAAATGGATCGAAATATCGTGTTATTAAACTTTAAGAAGCCAGCAGAGTCATCAATTCCCAACTATGAATAATCCTGGCATCCAAATCTTCAGAAGAATGTTCTATTTTAGTTATTTACCCTAGTCAGGTGACTAAAACGCATTTAAAATAATAACCAGTCCTAGGTTATTTACAACTACCTAATAGACACCTAGTTAGCTTCTATGTAAGCTCTCTAGGAAGTAAATATTATATATAATCTCGTCTTATATAGGTAGGTACTACTTGATCTACCTATATTAATTTTTAACTGCTGCGTAATACCTGCCTAATCAGCTTCTTTCAAACTTGTTCCGATTTATTTACAATAATTTATATGTTAAAAAGCAGTTTCATCTTATATATCTCAGTACCTATCGTGTTTTTAAAATAGGTAGTACTTTTTATAAAGTAAAGTACAATAGGTACTAACTATGTGTTCCAGACTTAGAAAAGAAAGTACGTATTTATTTGAAATCTGGTATTGGTGTTCCTATTGTTATACTTTTCTTTACCTACCTAGGCAAGTAGTTATGTAACTTAAGTTGGAGCCTAATCAATTTAGTACCAACATACAAATTAGCCATCAAGGAGGAACTAAAAATGATTTTCATTAAAACTATAATCCGGAATCGCGAACACGGACAGTTCAATATTCTGAACATATTTCTCTCGTCTGGACGCAAACACAGTCAGAAATGAGATTGTCCGTGTTCGCCAGAGCAAATTTATTTCCAAACTCTGGGCATTTGTCGGAGCGTCTGAACGGGGCTTAATACTAGCTGAGAATTTACTAAAGAAGATAGCAGTCATCGGAACTATGAATTGTATTATATGTATAAGAAATTTCCCCCTATATAAAATCACCCAAGACGCCTTCGCATACAATAATGCTTCCCAAGAATAAGAAGAACATATAGCAAAATAATGTTCTCTCTGCTTCATACTGACTTTTCTATCTCAACTGATCCTAAAATATTCCAGAATCTGTAGAACAAATACTGTAACCAATTACATTTGAAGTAGAAATTGTTCATCAAGTGGTAAGAATTTAGTCAAATTTTATTATGAAGTAGCTACTCAATTTATCAGATACAAATGTAATGGTATAATGTAATCTAGATATACAAATGGTACTATACTGAGAGGTTACAGATACTACAATATATAAGAAATTTTCTGGTGAAACAGATCTGAAGAGGAAGAATCAGATTTTGACATTGTGCCTTCAACAACTGAAAGACTTGTGAATAATTCAGTGATCTACACTTGAAAGTACTGGGACTTAACTAGAAAAACGATATAGGAGTGGAGCTAGGAGATACAAATGTCTTCCGGCCTGTGGGAAATGTACTTCACGTAACATAATTATTTGAGATAAATGTTAGTCAGTATGGTTATCTGACGTAGTAATTATATCGCTACATACTACATGTGAAAACCATGATATTCATCTATAAAAGCCCCAGGGGCTCTATCCTGAAGCTATCTGTGGTGAATGGAAAAGAAGGGGGTGGCGTCCCTTGGACCCCGAACTGTTATAATTTGGAATATGGATTGTCTTTTTTTATTTTTACCATGTTTATCATTTTTTTAACGCTACTTGCAGTTTTAGAGGATAGCGCTAGGGTTATGCTCTTCAACTACGAGGTCTTAAATTTTGTGTTATGTAGGCTCGTAGGCTTCATTTACTATCACCTCTTCATTTTCCTCTTCCATCCGTGGGTGCAGCCACCGGTGCTTGTGTCCCGTTTCGTCACATTCCTTGGTAAGTGACTGTATTCACGGAGTAGCTTTTCTGCATCCATGAGCATTGTCACCGACGGTGGTAAGTGACTTTGTTCATGGGAGCCCCTTTTCTTTCTGACTGCTTCTTCTAGTCCCTTGTATTTATATTTCTATAATTTTAGTTATAGTTTCAGTACTTTCCGTTTTCTTTATTTGTCAGTTCTTATTAGTCTCGTTCATGTGAGTGATTTATTCTGTGGTACACCACTTTGTTCGAGTGGTTAAGTTAGTTTGGCGTTATAGTTTGTGTATGTGTGTGCGGTGAATTATTACACCTGCTTTAAGGGGCCTTTACACGATAAGTGCTCAGTGCCACTTTTTGGTGACACTGCTCTATGCCACGCCCATTTTGCTACTTGCCCCACCCTTTTTGGCAAAACTTGGTGGTGACCAAGCTATCGCTCTGAGAGCGAACGCTCACCACAAAGTGCCACTGTCTGTCAGTAGCGATTGCCAGACAATCAACAACGCCTTTCATCGGCCTAGTTGAAGAGCACCCATGCCTATGGAAAATAAAATCTAAAGATTAAACACTAACAGCGTTAGTGTTTAATAGCATATTAGATGCTAACCACGATACTAAAGTGTCAGTGCCCACCAAAGCACATTCTGCTCGTGTAAAGGCGCTGAGCTAATTGGTGGGCAGTGTGGTGAATAGTGGCACTGACCAGTGCTCGTGTAAAGGCCCCTTAACACGCACATCATCTCCTTTCCGTGCATTCTGTTAAACTGATGTGAGTGGGAGGGGCGCCCTTGGTTTAGACCACAGTATAAAAAATATACATAGTAATGACAATACCGTGATAAGTAGTGACAATTTTCCTTTTATAGTGTTGCTGTGATGACGTCAAGTACACTAAACGTCTCTCTTGCCACTACATATTCTATATACTGGGGTTAAGACACGCCCATGGCGCCACTTTTTGGCATCACTTTTGCCTGCGCTATGCTACCTCCATCTTTATGTACACTCAGTGGATTGGGCTAAATCTGTAAGTTTAAACTGTGGTTGTGTAATGTACAGCTCGCTGGAGAATAAAAATTTAGATTAAGATTTTTATATTTGAACAGCTTGATCATTTGAAAATATATTTGGTATTTTGAATGGAAAGTGTCATTACTCATTTTCATAATAAAGTTAAGAAATGTTGCAAAAAAATTGTGGCTGATACATCGGGCAACAGTTATGAAACAAATTGTTGCGCAACTATGTGAAAATGTTTCACGTCTAAAAGGGCTTGGTTGGTTGATACCAGGATAAATTATATTAAAACAAAATGCATAAAAATACATATTGATGAAAATGTTTATTGTTTCATAGAGATTGATAAATAAGTATTATGAAGTGATAATATTTAATTTATTTTGAATATTGTAATGTTATTTAGAGTAGGTAGCGTTAATTGTAATATAATCATTTTCCCGCAAAACCATACAATACATGGCAACTCTTAAACAGATGCCATGCGCAATATATTATGTCATAAGTTTGTACTACCTATTTACCTATATGATATTAACTTTACCTTAAGCATTAATATAGTAATTGTAAAACGTTTAATATATATATTTATATTTTTATCATTAAAATTGTAATCATATTGTTTACTATGCATTAGGTAGGTAGAATCTATAAATCAATAATTTCAAACGACAGCACAGGAAGACGTAAGTTATATAATAAGACGAAGTGAAATAATTTATTGAATCATGGCAAGAAAGAACTTGAAAAGTAACCAAGAATTGAGTGGAAAACAAAAAAGAAGAATGAAGAGAAAGTTAAAAATGAAATCTTTACCAAAAACAGTTACTGGCATCGTAGGCAACAGCGATACACCTCAATGCGAAGTGGATGTTAGTAAGACGATTGCCAGTGATAATAGTATTAATCTTTTATCTCCATAATAACTTCTGCATCTGTAAGCGAAACAGAGGAGGAGGAGTCTCACTCTCAAGTTAGTTTAAATAATCGTCATTGTTCCAACGATTGCAGCACAAAATTAGTTAAGATTCTAGGTGAATGGCTTTTATCTGAGAAACAAGTCCACCATTCTAGTATGGTAGATTTTTATCAAAACTCGGAACATCTTTTCCTGTTTAAGATAACAAATTTAGAAATTGAAGCTATGGGACATGGAGATTATTTAGACTTTTATGGGTGGGAACTAGATTTAATGGACCATGTTATTCCATCTTCAACTAATAATTTCTCTCAAAATGTAAATTTGCTGGTAAATATAGATGCTCTTGGTGTATCTTAATATTCTACTTATCCTATATTAGTTAAAGCTTTTGAGGCAACTGATAATTATTTTGTGTTGGGATTTATTGTACTTCTTCTTTTAGCAACAAAGGTATGCCATCACCAGATCTATTTTTTGCTAAATTTTTTAATGACCTTAATGATTTTGCTATGAACTTAAATGAAATAGAAGTTCCTATCAGTATTAAACTGAAAGCTTTTGTATGTGATGCCCCAGTCAGAGCAGTATTGAAGAACATTATATCTCACTGTGGTTACAATTGTTGTGAGCGATGTGTAGTAAAAGGTGAAAGCTACCAAAACACTTTAGTTTTGTTAAACACGCATTGCAATTGTAGATCTGATGTAACCTTCAATACTCGCTCTGACGAAGGGCATCATAAATCAGTTAATCATAATATCTTGGAAAATTATGGGTTTTCAATGGTTTCAGGTTAGATTTTGGATATTGTGCATTTATGTTATTTAGGGATCATTAAAAGAATATTATCTAGATTGTTAAATTCAAAGAAAAGCAGGCAAGGTTATCAAATAATTCATGCCAATTGTTAGCAGAAAAGCTTCAGGAATGTAATCAATATATTCCAAATGACTTTTCACTTACAGTGGATGGTGGATTAGAGCTTATTCTAAAGTGGAAAGATTTTCAGTATAGCGTCTTTGGGTTATATTTAGGAATTGTTCTATTTAAATACAGATATAGTACCAAAGAAACTGTATAAAAAGTTCATTTTATTATCTGTATCTTTAAGATTATTAAATACAGAAAATCTAATTGAAAACATTACATTCATTAAATACTTACTTTCACAATTTGTAGATACATCTGTTGATGTATATGGTAAAACTTTTGTCTCATACAATGTACACAGCGTTATCCCTCTTCCAGAAGATTATGCAGAATATGGTGTATTAGATAATGTTTCCTGTTTTGCATTTGAATCCTATTTAGGGGCACATATTAAAGGTACAGTTATGTCTGGCTATAAACCCTCAGCTCAAATCAGGAATCATGTATCTAATATTAACCGAATTCCTGCTTCTGAAATCAATAAACCGGATAAAAATAGGATATAAAAAAAATGCTCTCATACCAGATATTGTAATGAATGTTACAAATTTCTTCAAATAGGAGAAACAATGCTGTCACCTGCTACACAGTCCTTTACAAATAGTTTTGTTATGACCAAAACTAAAGAAGTTGGTCAAATTCAATTCATTCATGAGAAAAATCAATCAAAAGACATAGCTATCACTTTCTACGACAAACAGAACTTTTTTTTGCATCCCATAAAATCTGAAGAAGTGGGTATTAATTTAATATCGAAAACAGACCGTATATTGCAGGTAAATCTAGACAATATGTATTCTAAAGCTATGGTTCTTCCATACAAAAATTAATTAATTGCCATGGATTTACTACATACATGTAACTCTTTTTATTCTTAAATTATTAGTATTTACTTTAAGTTCAAGGATCTTCTGAAAGATCAATAATGGCTAATGCTATCAAATTTACTAACACTTCTCTTCACTAGGTATTTATTTATAGTTCATTATTTATTCTCACCATTGTTATTTTATATATATTAAAATAGGATTTGGCAATAAGAAATTAATACTTTCTCTTCACTATTTATTTATAGCTCATTATTTATTCTTACCATTGTTATTTGTATAGCTAATATTAAAATGTGAAAATATTGGATGGAATTCAGTGATCACTGATGAGAGAGTACTGATGTTGTATATCTCAAGAAAGGATATGTTGATAACACCTTGGAACAAAGAATGAATGGAAAATGTAGCTACTGCTGCTAGAGGATTCCTGTCAGGTCAGGAAGAGATAGAGGAGTGAGGTAGGACTGGAGTCGATGGCGGAGTGCAGGTTGGGTGGAGAGGAGGAGGGGAGCACATGTGAATGCGCTGCCCGAGTTTTGAGGAGGAGGAACAAATTTGGAGCATTTTTGAGAATTACTGGCGGACCCGGTCTGATCCTTGGTGACTCTTTATCCTGAGTAGCATAAAGTAACTACTACTACAACAACAAGAATAGCATCACCATTGAAATAAGCATTGATCATACTGTTCTTTCTTAATATGTAGTTAGCCTGAAATACATTTGTGAAAAAAATTCATTTATACTAATATAGGCCTACAGTGATAGTCTTGACTAGAGTCTTGGTGAAAAACTGTAAACTTGCCTATGTCAGTATCATTTTCATAATTAAATATATTCAAATTATTTAAATGATCTCTTCAATTTCCAATATTAAAAATATAGCCTCGTTCAGGGTAATCCATCGCACTCAGAGTATCGGGGTAATTAATCACATCAGTTTCTTTACAGTGAAGGATTATTAATTTCGGAAATTTGATTTCACCATTAAAAAGCTTGTGGTTTCTTCTAGAAATATAGTAACTTCCATTTAATTTTGTTAAATGATAGTTGAAGTAACCCTATAAAAACTATTGCAGATTTTATTTCAATCTTGCAACAAATCTCTTATCTATATGAGCACTCTACCAGTTTCTGCAGACTGGCCATAAATAAATCAGACATATTTTTGATTAAGAAGAGTTTCTTATGGAGATATTTGTTAATTCATGTGAGTTGAGAACAATGCACAAAAAATATAGTATTTACTTATCATTAAATCTATTTACAAATGAACAAGAGCATTAGTCTCAGTTATTTAAGAGGAATGTTGGGGTGAATAACCATACATAAGTATATATGTATGTAATGTTGATTAAAATGTTTATTCATAATTGCATCACACATGGGGTGAAACATTGCACTTTTGTGGTAAGTAATCACGCTGCAATTATTAGTGATGGGACTAACCAGAATTTTCACCGATACTTAGATTTTCTCCGATACTGATACCAAAGACAATATAAGATAGATGCTCAACTTCATGTTATAAAATACAGAACATGTTTGCACTGACGTCAGAACTCTCACACGCAACTTCTGGCCAATCAGCGTTAATGTATCTTAGCTTTGTCAAAGACAATATAAGATAGACGCTCAACTTGATAGGGCACATGCAAAAATAATAACAACCAATCAGAAGCGATCAGTAGCATACGTCACACCAAACAATAATAATTGTACGACCCACCCCCCCCCCCTTGAAATTCACAGGGGGATAATCTTTGGTCTAGTAGTTATAAATATAAATATCCTGCCTCTACTGATTAGGGATTACATAACTAATTAGTAATTACTTAATTTACTTTATATTAATTAAGTCTACATGATCGCATATGTGGTTCAACATAGTATTTTAAACATAATCTAGTAATCTACCTCCTTTCTAACGAATAATAATCATAACTAGGTAAACTAAGCAAGTATTAACCTATCTAGGTACCATATTGTCTTTGAAGACACTAAGTTATAGGTGTACATTTACGCTGATTGGCTAGAAGTTGAGTCCGAGTGCTGACGTCAGTGCAAACATGCTCTGTATTTTATAACATGAAGTTGAGGGTCTATCTTATATTGTCTTTGGTCTGACTGTAACTCCACCTTCAGTGCGATTAGATGTGCGGTAGCGGGTAGTTCACTATATCTCGCGCTCCTCAAAGCATCACTTCATTGATTCAACTTTATATAATTAAGTATTACACAATTCACTAGGTATATCTACAGAATGATCAGAAAGTAATAATGTGTTGAAAGAAATTCAATGTAATAAAATCAGTTCATATTGAAGCACTCAACCTTATAAATAACGATGTCAATTTTTAAGAAAAAGAGTAACAATGAATTAAAATTAGATATATGAAATTTAATTAAAATGCAATCAGTTGAGAAGGCAAATCAAAATTTACTAATTCATAATCATAGAAACTTGTTCTTATCTTCTTTAAGAATAGATCCTACTTAGAGATTATTCAGCCGATGTGTTCAGAAAAAAAGAGACATAACAACCCGGGTGATGCTCCCCGGGGAGCTGCGACAGTGGCAAGTTTATCATAATTGTAATTCGGTTTTATACCCAATGTTGATATGTGAAACAACAATTAGATTTTTTAAGCTAATAAGATTCATTATTGAAGGAGAAGAAGCAATTTCAGTGGCACCATCAGAGAGAAAGAACTAACTAATTTTTGACAATTAAAAATTACATTTTCATATTCGGATTTCTCAAAATTGTAGCTAGTAAATCCTCCAGGCTACCAATAAAAGAGAGTTTCGTAACAAATCAATTAATTATTGAATGAGATCATGAAGAAATTAGTGGTACCAACAGAAAAGATTACAAGTTCATACAAAATTCTAATTTTTGACCATTAAATATCAAATTTGAAAAATTGTTATTTCTAGAAATGGTAGTGAATGCACCAAGTTACCAATTAAAAATTCTTTCCAAAAAATCAATTAATTATTGAATGAGAATTAGCAATTTCAGGGTCACCATCAGTAAACATTACAAGTCCGTACAAAAATCTTAATGTTTGCCCATAATTTACTAAATTTTCTAAATTCGGTTCTCTAGAAATATTGGTTAACATATCAGACTAACTATTAAATTTTTTTTTCAAGCTAATTTATTCACTATTCAAGGAGAAGTAATTTCAGTGTCAATATCAGATTATTTTAATAGTCATTACATAAATATTTTATCAAATTTCACATGAAAAATAAATATTTTTTACAATTCTGTTTTCTAGAAAGTAGCTATAGAGAATAAGCATAGGTAGCTATCATTTAATGTTTGTAGCAATTGAATCAGTTCACAATTGAAGGAGTCTTAGGTTGCACTCCTAGCAGGTCGCAGTAGTAAGTTGAAGTAACATACATTTACACGAAACAATTATGCTCCAATTTAATAGTTCATTTACATGTTTTCATAAATACAAACAATAGAATATTTGGCCACACAGGTTTGGCAGCAAAATGACAACAGTAAATTATCATATCCAAGATATCATATCACTCTTTACCCAATCATGAAATTGTGAAAATCTTGACAATTGCACCCAATCTGGAGAAAATTACACAAAATCCATACAATTGTTCCTGATCCTTAATCCCTCTTCCCACTCACGAAAAATTACTAACTGATTTTTCGGGGTTGGGAAATTAAATGTTTACAGTACTACAATTATATGAAAATTTGATCCATACTTCAGTCTTATTACCATTTGTGGCAAATTCCTAGTTCACATCCCTATTTCATGTAGGGATGTGAACTAAGAATCGATTCAAATACCCCCTTCCTATTTTAGGGTTATTTTTTTATTTGATTTAAATATTAGCCAACAAGAAAATTGTATGATTAAAGAAAATAGAGGACTCCTTGGTTGCTGCATTATGTAGGATGAAGAACTCAACAAGAAGTAGATTGAATTTTCCCAAGCTTTCAGAAATCTTCGTGATTTCAGTCTTCAGGGGTAACATTTATTGGAAAACAAGCGACTTATAATCTACCTACTCGTAATCATGATACATATCCTAATTTATAATTTTTTTTTAACATTTAAATTTTGACAATCTTATTAACTATAGGGACTATTTACTAAGGAACTTCATATGCTCTATTTAAAGTGTTATCCTATCCATGCGTATAGTACGATTCAAATTTTCTCCTATTAAAAGTATGCTAACATTGTTACAATATCCTAACATAATACCATCGGGTGGGCGATCTTTATTTTGCCGAACAATTGCCTGTTAAAGTTTTCCAGGCAATTGTTCGTTCTTCGGCTTTGACGAAAAACAGAAAGAACGTTATATCCCACCCGATGGCACCAAAATCTCTCGAAATATCCAACCAGCGCCACAGCATTCGGTGGATTCCCCGCTTCTGCCAGGTTGGCCTTTATCAACTCCAACCCATTTTGCATTAAGTGTCTTGGCAGCAATGGGAAAGCCATTATTTTCTTGACCAGTGCTTATAGAGCATTCTCTTCAGCATTGCAGTAAAACTGCCTCATAGTGGTTGAAGTTATTTTCCTCCATATTGCCTAATAAAGGAATAATAATGAATTCAGATTCTCTTGTAGCTAGTTCATTAGAATGACGGAATTTTTGATATGTTTAAAACATTGCTAATAATTCCTACACTTGTAAGAATTACTCGAAATCTTAAAATAAATTAAGGTAATTTTTTTATTGCATAAATAGATAGCTAATGATTATCTATTCATGCAATGAAAACATAAGTGCCTATGATGAAAATACAATATACATTCATGCATACCCACAAATATTCCTTTGCTATTCGTACATCCATATTAAACATCCATCAATACAGCTAACGATATACTCAATCAATCTTTGACATTATTTTTCTAACTGTATTCAAAACTTCAAAGTACATTGAAGAACTTACTGTAATAATTACATTTATGAGCAAATTAATAGGTTTATTGCGATCAAATTACAGTCAGTGCCTGTCTTCTTGAGAATGCTTTATGCTTCTTCTCGCATGATACACGAGGAAAAGCACTACACAGCCACTAAGACTGTGGAACAACTGGACCCTGGTAGTAAATTGATTGTAATAAATGTATTAAATAACAAATAGCTTTTCTGCAATGCGCATTTCAATTAAATAGCTACGTTAAATAATAGGAATCAAAAAATCAATTTAAAATCTTCAAAATCAAATTATAATCTTCAAGATAAAGTATATCGTTAGCTGTACGGATGTTCTTGAATATCATTTTTATCCCCGTAGGCTTTGCACAAATGGTCAGAAAACGTACAAAGAACTAAGTTCAAAGTTTCAAACATAAAATATATCTTTATTAGACAAAAACACATCACATTTAAAAAAAATCTATTGCCATGTTTCAAAAGAATTCAAATAACTATTCCTTAGAAAAGTGATTAAGCACAAAAAGGAAGGCACAATTTTAAATTTAACAAGTCTGTCAGTACCACCGAAAGACAAAATCAATTTTGTTCAGCAACTCCTTTAAGAAAATAGAAATGTTTTGTTAGGAGAAGTGGATTAAATGTCTCAAAATCTTCAATCAATCGAATTTCTAAACATGACCTACAATGCCCTCTCTAAAAATGAAAGTCAGACATCAACTTCTTGAAAGAGATTTTTCACGCCGTACAAAATTCGTGAACTGGGTCTCGCATAGATATGCTCGTTTGTAGAAATTATGAAGAATGAAGCTATTTTATATAAATGATGAAGTAATTAATCATAATATTTGGCAATATGCTCCACGAAATGACCATCCTTATTTTAACTTTAACCGACTTTATCTCTTGTGGTTATTAAAATCAACACTCTTACTTTCATTTTGTAGGGGAGGCCTTACGACCCTTGCCTTCCTTTTTGTACTTCTCCATATTGTCAATATTCTATATAAGGAGTTGTTATTTTATTGCTTTAAAAAACTGAAAATATCTGTTATAATAGTGGGGTTGAAATATATATTTTATGTTTGAACTTACTTCATTGTCCGCTTTCTGACCATTTACACAAAGCTATTTTCACAACTATATAGTTTTAAATGAATATTGACATATAACATCAGTTATTTTCAAACTTATCAAATAATTCAAACAAGTGTTAATTTGTAAACAACCACATAACCCGTCATCCGTAGGGTAAATATTTAGTTCCTATTTTTTATTTTTGAATATATATTTAACGAATTGCGCAATCGTAAGAGCGCGCTGCGCGTTTTAAACCCTGGAACAACAAGAGTGCCTGAGAGGCTTGTTCCAGTTGGAATACAGATGTATACTTTAAAAACTTGACTTGAGATGCTGGATATCATGACTTTTTATGTCTAAAACGTATTTATGTGAAATCAATGAAACTAGTGTAACATGTTTTGTTTTTATATAGTGTTATAACAATTAGCTACCATGTAGAAATCGGGAGCCTCGGTGAAATACATGCGCTGTTGCGTCACATTTCAATTTACAGCAAAAAATAGATAATATTCCTATAAGTGATGTTACTAGTGTGACGCTAAATGTGACATAGCAGTAATAGTACTTCACCGGGGTTCCAGAGGCCCACTTTATCCAAAATGATATAAATCTAAATATTTCAAAACATGTTACATTATTTTATTGCTATTTATACGGTACAATAATACGCCATAGACAATGAAAGTCACGGAGTTTCAGCCACTCAGGTCAATTAGTTTTTAAATTATACATCAATATTTAAAATCAAATCAAGCCTCTTATGCACTCTGGGCATTCCAGGGTTAAAAACGCAACGAGAAAGTGATTTAGTGTTTTCGAGTAGAAAGATGTCTATCATGAACATCATGAAGATGTTTAAAAAAAGTGGAATGAACAATGAATTTAATGACCAACTATCGTATGTTGGGTACCTACCTACTCGCTACATGTCATATGATATCTGCTTTCAATTTTTTATTACATATTATCTTTTAAAACAATCACTAGCTACCTGTCTAATTACATTCTTTGATATAAAAAATTCATACAAATTAATAGAATATCATAAATGGATCTTATAAAGATAGTACGTGTAGTTTAGCCAGATTTCAGCCATGATTCTTGTGATGAATTGTTATATTGCTATTCGAAAGTTTTAAACCAAAAAAAAAAAAAAAAAATACCGTCAACAATAAATTTTAACTTCAACACCACTCATGATAATATCAAAGAGATTACCTGATTGTAGTGGAAGGGACAACCACTAACTCTAGCCTCTTCTTATACATCGGTAGCCGCTCTCTGCATTGCCCTCTCGTAGTCTGTGATTATTACGATGAGGCGACATTGTGTGTGGCTTTTAATGAAAAGGAGGGCCTCTCTGTAGGCTGTAGTAGTCCTCCTCTTCATCAATACATACGCGATGGGGAAAGACTGTAAATAGAAATCATATTAATTGAATGCCTCAATATTTATCCATCTACACTTTAAAAAGAGCCGTATTCGTAAGTAAGTCTGTGTGTCACGCTTTCATTAAAAAACAGACATTATAAGGAAATCTAATAATTTTTGGGATAACATAATGGCCACGGGTGAAATTTAAACGAAACTTATCTCCTCTTAATGAAGCACCCCAATATTTCCCTCCTGTAGATTGTAAAACCCAAAGCAAACTGTGGTGCTTAATCTACAATTTTTCCCGAATTTTCTTGTGTTGTTAATTTAAATGATATATACTTCTCTCTGCCTACGAATCTTAATTAATTTCAAGTGGATTTCTTGAGAGCTCAGTCAGACATGATCACTTGATCAAATAAAAGTAAAACCGTCAGAAAACGGGCACAGAAATGGATGACTTTTCGAATAAATGAGGAGGATAGTGGTTATTTTTTGGTCTACCATGTTTTACATTAGATCATCTTAAAATGCAATAATTACTGTTTATTTATTATGATCAAGTAGATAGGGTAATCAAACCTATTTTTTAATATCCTTTATTAACAATTATATATCTTCCTCAAGAACGACTTATTATAATAAGAAAAATTTAGAAAACTATTAAGAATATAGAAACAAATGGGAAAAAATACCTGAATTAGCCAAATATAAATCAAACTCTACAAATACACGGCGGCTCTTGTTCAAGTTATGGCGATTGTTTATTTAGTACCCTCTTTTTTTTTTTTTTTTTTTTTGACTGTATTGTACATTTATTGAATTACCAATGAATGAGCAACAGGTACTGCACAGTTACATATAAACTAAATTCAATGAAGAACCTCTCACAGCTTTAAATATCTATTCAAAAAATATATATCCCTTTACTTGACTCTATGTAATTAGTATCCGTGTACTAGCTAACATGTTCCACGTACGCTAATATATTGGAGAAATTACTTTCACCAAATATTATTTTCTATAATTAATAATTTGAAAACGTAAAGTATTCAAATGTATAATAAACCGAAAATTATTAAATAAAAAGTTACTTTCAATTTTTTCATTAACTAGCTGACGATGATTACAACTGATTACTATTTTCTTACCATGTCCTGCACAATGATGTGGACCGTCAGCAGTTGACTGAACATAGATGGCACAGTCTTGAAGGTACCATCCATGTGCAGTTCGCTTGAGGCCACACTTGCCAGTGTAGGCAAAATAAAAAATGAAATTGTCACCAGATTCACTCAAATTTTGCCGGACTTGGAAAAAAATTTCCCCTCGGATAGTAGTTGAGAATCTTGATAAAATCATATAAAATTATAATTATATATGTAGAAATTATAATAGGATGATATACTTGATTCATTCATAATTCTGTTCGACAATTAAATAATATAAAAAAAATGAATAACTGACTTCAACTCAGAACTAACACAAAACAATATATTGTTCATGGATTCATGAATCAAGTTATTAATATAAATTCAATATCCTTTTATCAGCAGAATAGGATGATGGTTGAAGTACGATAGAAATCTTAGTTACTTAACAAACTATTACTTCCTAACCATACTGTTCATATTATTTATATTGAAATAAAACCAAACTGCTTGCATCACTAAGTACATTCTCCAGTTGATCCGCACTAGAGGGAGCTGCTGGCATCAGCCTCCTCCTTTTCTTTCTCATGCACATTTCGATTTTTGAATATGCTCCTGTGCCGAGTGGGAACCTTCAAAAGTACATAAGAATTCATAACAGGGCACTTCAATTACTACATTTATCCTTGAAAATTTCATACTCAAAGTATGAGAAAAAAGAAAATGGTAAAATGAATGGAAATATAGGTACCTTTCAGACTCTTCATCGAAAATATCTTTTAATCTATTTGTCGAAGAAGAGGCTCTCTTCTTGCACCGATCATACAGGAGAAGCCTGTCTTTCATTGCATGGTCTGGTAGGTGATTGTGATCACTTTTTGTGATAAAGTTGACACCACCATCCTCACTTGTGACAAGGAAAGTTGCTGTCACACAGCAGTCTCTGCTCTTGCAGATTAAATACATTTTACTTGTATTACTGCTGACAAGAGCTTTTTTATAAGCATATCCGTTATACGGTATTTGATGGTAAAGGGATGTCCCTTCTCTGGATCCCGGTATTTTTACAACTTCCATTTTGTGTGCTGTGAAAGTAGAGAGTATTAGATCTAGATCTATCATTTCTTATTCATATAATATGCAGAAGAGCTTTGATGCAATCACTAAGAAATGTCATTAGCATATATTTCTTTACTTTAATCGTATAGAATCAAAATCAGTTCAATAGCGAAATTACATTGTTTTTGAAATGGCAGATTAAAAAAATACGGTGGATTAAAAAAAAAATTAATCAAAATTCGAGAATGTTACACGAATAAAATGTTTTCTTTTTGCGAATTTACATGTTCCATACAAATTTCAGAACGATCATTCCAAAAATAAAAAATATATTGCAAAAGTGGGTTGACCCCATAATGCCGAGCGTGCGTTAATATCTTCATTTTATATATAATATCTTCACATCGAATATATTAGTATTCGAATACTAATATATGTGTATATATTGTCTTTATATCTTTTCATTTATATATAAATATATGAAGAAGATAAATTCAAAAAATCAAAAGTAGATGAAGATTACTTTGAACCTTTCAACATAAATGGCAGTTATGTAGTTTGTTGTATGTACTGTACTGCACACTTCATGATTGTTCAATGAGCTGGTAGGGTGAAGCCTGTGCAACAAGTTCTAGATTTGATGCATGGGATGAGGGGATTGAGGGAGAGTCAAAAGTGTGCATTTGCTGCACTGGGATCACCCTCGGATGGGCGAAAGGCGCCTTTTGTGTGATCCCGTTTCCTTGTGACTCTCTCTCATATATTGATTGGTGTTCGTCGTATAAGGTTGTGAGGTGTCAGACTAGACGCTCTCTCCTTGTGTTTAGTGTATGTGTACAGCTTTTGCTACAGTGAAACCTCGTTGTTACTTGCATTGTGCAGACCGATGTAATATTGCTATTGCATTATTTCTTTGACTAAGAAGTAGGGCGTTGGCAATTAGATCTCATTATCTGGCTTTGAGCAGAAATACGGACTTTAGTGATGTGTATGTGCATTCTCTCTTTCGGTATTTGAAATAGTAAGAGGTATTAGATCTTATAGTATCACTGTCCTCGATATTTTGACTTTCCGCTTAAGACTAGTTTATTTCCCCTGTATTGGGACGACATAAGACTAGTTCTCCTTATCGCTGATATTGTTTTCGAAGTTGTTATTTAAGTTATCTCCCCTGTTCTGGGATCAATTAGCATCATGAGTTCTCGCTAAGGTATTAAGACTGTCTCCACTTGAATATTTGGGGCCATATATTGAAGGCTTTTCAATTTATATTGTGCTCGTTGTATTGTCAATTGTAGTATATGTCTTGTGTATGTTTTTTTATGTATTAGGTGTAGGTATAGTCACCTTAGGTGTAGGTACTAGGCGTAGAGGTATAGAAATTGTAGGTATAATCATAGGTAGTTGTTATTAGGTGTTAGAGGTGTAGGAATTTGGGTCATAGGCAGAGCAGTGAGTGAGACTGTTTTGTCTACCGCAAACCCAAACAGTCAGCTGTCGAGGTACAGTAGCGAGCAAAAGTTCTGAGTACATTCCTAAGGTGTAACAGTTTTTGTCTTATCGGTTATAAGGGTAATCTCACCACTGTTAGGTTAAGTTGTTAATTAATTAGTAAGTAGATAACGGGTAGGAGTATTATTAGTTTAAAGGGCTATTATTTTGTTATTATTGTTTGGGTTATTTGTAGATTAGTTTTATATTGTGTTTGATTGAGTATATCTGGTATTTATATATCGGTTATACTTGGTTATAGGACGGTATATCACTGGGTTGTTATTAGATATATAGTTAGTTGATTATTTTGAGCAGCTAATTGGTTTGACTGGTAATTAATTGGTTAATACAGTTATTCTGACTGGCTGTTTATTTAATTAATTGGAGCTCCGATATTTTAGTTTTCTCTAGCGACAATGTCCTATCTTAAGGATGGAGCAGTGGATACTTAACTGCTGGGACCAGAAACTCTTGGTACCCCGACACAAATATGGTCCGGAGAAACAGAAATTTGGTGTTCCCAGTGTAGGATGAAGAGGTGGGTCATCGATTCGGAGGAGGGTTGCTCTGCAAACTTGACCAGGCATACCATCTATTCGTTTTGTGAGGTTAGGAATCAAACAGATAGAGAGTGTAGAAAGCAGAATGTTGCCCTTCAGGCAGAGATAAAGAAGATTAGTGAAAGGATAGACAAGAAGCCGAGGGATTTTTCCTCCAAGCTTTCAGAACTCGAAGGGGGTGACATTCAGCCCCGAGTGCAAGAGTCCCCCGGGAGACTCCGCCAAGAGTTTGATGTCCTAAAGGGCCAACTGGTGAAGGATGTAGATTGGATTAAGTCTCGGGTCGAAGAGAGAACCCATGTGACCCCAGTTGAGCCAGATTTGGACTGTATTGTTGACTCCCCCCGAGGGCTACATTGGTGACATGTTTCGTCAGGTAGTCACTGGTCCTAAGGGGATGAGTGTCACACTAGTCTCTGCAATTAGAGAGCAGAGACCCCAAATTATCTCCAAGGAATTGCCCACTAGCAATGCGGTTCCCACCAAGGAGAAATCTTCGTCCCGACGTAGGAGGAGAAGAAGGGGTAGGAAAGGTAGAAGCCGACAGGTGGTGGAGCCCTGCCAATTTATTGATGGGTGACTCCCAAGTTGGGAACTCTACAGCAAAATTTTTCATAGGACTAGGCTGGGGTTAGGAAAATCATCGACGAGGTTAAAAAGTTGAACCCAGACTCCAAATACCCTCGTTCTATCCATAGGAGGAAACGACTTCTTCCGGAAGGATAAGGCACCGTGTGATGTAAATGCTCTGATGAGGGACTACAGCAACCTCCTGAAGGTAGCACGGCCTAAGGCCGGCAGGTGTGTAGTTGTAGGGATCATCCCTCGCATGTACTTCGGAGGTAGAGCATACAACGTCTGTAGGGAGTTTAACAGAAGACTTGGAGACCTTTGTAGGAAGATGGGTATCAAGTTTATTGCTTTTGGGACAAGTTCTTCAAGATGGACAGGCTCTTTGTCAGAGATGGATGTCACTTCTCTGACGAAGGTTCAAGGCTGTACGTTCGGATGCTGTCCCAACACCGCTCCTAAAGTTCGTAGGCAACCCAAGCCAGCGACTGTAGATGGGCCCAGGCCACAGACCCGTGAGCCTGAAGAGGTAACCCTGGACATGAACAATAATAATAATGGGACTGGAAATTGACAAAACTCCATCACCAACCCATTCTGTGACAAATGATGTTGAGATTACTCCATCACCAAATTCTTCTGCCATAGTCGTTGAGGTTGATAACAACACCTTCACCAGATCGACATGATAAGAGGCAGAGGAGCGTGACCCCTATGTCCCCAGATTTGGACACCAGTCCCGCAGCACGGCCTCGAGTGCGGAAGAAGACTCGGAGAGCATGTGATGGAGATATGCCACCCTCCGACAGTCCCAGGTCCTTCGGGAAACGACGATTAACCCGAGTGAGCAGGCACCGGGTGGGGGGACTCCAAGTAGTCCTCCTCAATGCGCGCTCGATTAGGAATGAATTTCTCGAGTTTAGAGATATGGTCGCAACATCCGACTATGATGTGATTGCGATAACTGAGACGTGGCTAGATACCGGAAGTAGAGATTATGATGGTGAGTATTTCCTCCCAGGTTATGCCATGTTTCATAAGGATAGAGTAGGTAGATTGGGTGGGGGAGTGTTACTCTATGTGAGGAGCCACTTGACTGCGACTGGAGTGCGGAACGTCTCGGCCCACGAGTTAGTGGGAGCTGAGATAAAGGGATACACGCCACCGTTGACGGTACTTGTTGTGTACAGGCCTCCCCACTTCCCACGTGATTCTGACGAGTCACTGTATAGGGACCTTTCAGGTTTGGTTCAGGGTAACACATTACTCGTAGGGGATTTCAATTGTCCTCTGGACTGGAACCAGGTAGTAGCGGGAGCTGAGGGGATGCGGTCGATCGAGTTCTCGAACGACTGCTTCCTCACTCAGATGGTCCGGGTTCCTACTAGAGGACGGAATACCCTTGATCTTGTGTTTACCACTGATGAGGATAGCGTTAGGAATGTTGAGGTAAGTATGGGACTTGTAGGTAGTGATCACGGGGCAGTCTCTTTTGAGGTTGTAGTCGGTTCTGATAGGGAGCGTCTTTGCTTCAGTCGACGATTCAATCTTAGGAGGGATGATTACTCTCGGGTTGCTGTTGATCTACAGGTTGTTCAGCTTGACCTCCATGCTTCAGCTGAGGAGCTGTGGCAGCAACTCAGTAGGAGTTTCTTGGAAATTCAAGCCAGGTGTATCCCTCTCAAGAGAATTGGAGGGTCGGCCCGAGTGAACCCATCTTGGTTCACGGGAATGCTAGCTGCTGCAATTGCTGAACGAAAGCGGTTGTATCGTGCTATGCAGGCAGATCCACAGGTATCTGACCTCTTGGCTAGACAGCGACGATTAGTGAAACATTTGGTCCGTCAAGCTAAAGCTAGTGAGGAACAGAGGATAGCACTTGCCTGCAAGGATAACCCCAAGGAGTTTTTCAGCTATGTGAATCGTCACAAGGTTCGAAAGCCTCTGGGGCCCTTGCAGACCCCGACTGGACTTTTGGTAACTGACAATCTTGGCATTGCCCAGGAATTTAATCAGTATTTCTCCAGTGTCTTCACTGTGGAAGATGTCAGATTACCACCTCACGTCATAACATTCGACGGAGAGGATCAATTAGAGGAATTCATCATCACTCAGGAAGAAGTGCATGATAGACTTACTCATTTAGACCCCCACAAGTCCCCAGGTCCTGACGATTTCTTGCCCAAGGTGATGAAATACGTGGCGGCTGCTTTGGGACCCCACCTGTATGAGGTTTTCAGGATCTCGTTAGAGACTGGTGACGTACCGCTTGACTGGAGATCAGCGAATGTATGTCCCATTCACAAGAAGGGACCAGAGGATCAGGCCCGTGAGTTTGACGTGCGTTTCAGGCAAGGTTTTAGAGACCATTATCAAGGATAGGATTGTAGATCACCTGGAGCGTAACGAGCTGCTGAATGGTTTCTCAACACGGATTTAGAGCAGGTAGGTCGTGTCTCACGAATCTGCTTGAGTTTTACCATACCGTCTTCGGTACCTATGACAGGTCTGGGTCTGTGGATGTCGTGTATCTCGACTTCCATAAGGCCTTTGACAAAGTTCCACACCGGAGACTGATGATGAAGGTAAGAGCACTCGGTATTGTCGGCAAGGTTGCTGACTGGATCGAGGCATGGCTGTTGTGACGTTGTTAGTTTACTTCCTAATAACGTGTCACTATTTGGGTTACGTGTGATAGGATCCTATTCTGTTTCTATTTTCAGATTCCTTTTTCTCAATATATCTCTTTCTACTAAATACTCATGGTACCATGCCCTAGAACCACCTTGCCACTATAGTTCCGACCTCAGGCCTCTGGTCCAAGCTTAACTGTATTTAGGGTAATGAAGTAATGTAATTAACACTTAAAGAGAATATATTCATTAGTCAAGCAAGGGTTATTACAAAGAGTATCTCCACTAGAACGCTCACAAGTTAATGTCTCAATAACTAAGACTGGAGATAGGGTGTGTAGCTCGCGAGAGCAGATCGGTAACTGACTTGAATGTTACTTACTTACAATCATATAGGTTCGTGATGACAGTAATGCATACACAATATCTGTGTTTGCCTTACTACACTGTGCAATAGGAGGCAGAGAGTCGTGATCGGAGGTATACCATCCGAGTGGTCTACAGTGACCAGTGGTGTGCCTCAGGGATCAGTCTTAGGACATCTGCTGTTCCTCATCTATATTAATGACACTGATGATGGTATCATCTCGAAGATGAGCAAATTTGCAGACGACACCAAGTTGGGTGTTGACGCAACCGATCCTAATGCAGTGGAAGAGCTGAGGAGAGACTTGACGAGGAGCGGAGTGGTCGGAGCGGTGGCAGATGCCCTTCAACGTAGGAAAATGTAAAGTACTACATGTTGGGGTTGAAAATCCCCGCGCCGACTACAGTCTCCTAGGGTCTTTATCCACCGAAATAGACAGACGGTGATGACCCTCTACAAGACGTTGGTTCGACCGCATTTGGAGTATGCAGTTCTGGTGTCCTACATATAGGTGCGATGTGGAGCGCTTGGTGAGGATTCAAGCCCGAGCGACCAAGTTAGTGCCTGAGATCAGGAACAAGGGATATGAGAGGCGGCTGATTGACCTGGACCTCCTAACTCTTGAGCAACGACGTCTCCGTGGTCAGTTGATTGAGACCTACAAGATCATTAGGGTTCATAGCACCCTTGACCCGACATCGATCTTCTCGTTCAACCTGAACCCCACCCGAAATCATGGTTACAAATTAGAAGTGCCAAGATTCCGCACCAACAAGTTCCGTGACTTGATGACAGTGAAGGTATGCAGTGTATGGAACGTCGATAGGATTATTCGTAGGTTAATATAATTCCTTTCTTTTAAGTTGAGAGCAATCCAGGAGCCTTCCCGTGGCGAGAGAGGTTAAGGTCTTATCGCCTCCACATGCACGCTTGCGTGTGTGTGGTGGGGGTTTGGCTGAACTAATCTGGTAAATCCTGATCCCCCGAATAGGAGCACATCTCTCAAGAGATGGTGTGTTTCTTAGGGGTCAGGTGGGGAGTGAGTGATCCATCATAGAGTCTATAACCCTTACTTCTATGGTGGTGAAGCCTGTGCAACAAGTTCTAGATTTGATGCATGGGATGAGGGGATTGAGGGAGAGTCAAAAGTGTGCATTTGCTGCACTGGGATCACCCTCGGATGGGCGAAAGGCGCCTTTTGTGTGATCCCGTTTCCTTGTGACTCTCTCTCTCTTCTAGACCACGGATTCACTCAAAGTGAAGTAGTTGCAGAGGTGGCTGCTGTACAAGGTATGAAACTACATAACCTTATGTGAAATGAATTAACTTGTTCATATCTAATTCTCTAGTGATCTCCATTAAATTCTGATAGATAACTTCCCATATTTTCCACAAATAATGATGAAAAAGGTTAATTTTCTTTCCTTATTTTCAGAACCACAAGTACAATCTGATAGACCTCCAAAGAGGCGGCGCAGAGAGACCGGTAAGCATAATTAACTAGTCTCTAGTAATTTGCTGGCACATTCTTTTAACATAATATTGAAAACTGATACAAACCTAGTTTATACAGCCACCCATAGAATAATTAATTTATTACTACAATTCTCTATTGAACAATAGATAAACTAGGTCTGATCCATTGATTACATTAGCTACCTTAATATTTTTAACTTAAAATAAAAGTAAAATTATTTCCACAGGAAACAGAACCGAGGCAGAGGCAACCGAGGTGAACGAAATAACAGTTCACACCTCACAGGATTTTTGTAAGTAACCTATATTAAAACTTGCTTAAATGATAAACGAATGTAACTATGAATCCGGCTCATTTAGACTATTGTATCATATTTTAATTAAATAATAGCTATTTCTCTTTCAAAAAAAAAAAAAGCAAACACACCAAATTACTCAACTTCATGAATTTTTAAATTAGTGATTATAAAATACTGGTGATATGCTTGTTAAAAGTCACTCTACATAAAAAAACATTGACTCTACTTTTCCCCACAGCTCAACAATAAGACTGAGCAGCAGCTCTCCCACAGCAGCTAACGAGATGACTGAGCAGAAGCAGCTCTCCCACAGCAGCTAACGAGATGACTGAGCAGAAGCAGCTCTCCCACAGCAGCTAACGAGATGACTGAGCAGCAGCAGCTCTCCCACAGCAGCTAACGAGATGAATGAGCAGCAGCAGCTCTCCCACAGCAGCTAACGAGATGACTGAGCAGCAGCAGCTCTCCCACAGCAGCTAACGAGATGATTGAGCAGCAGCAGCAGAAGCACTCCCACAGCAGCTAACGAGATGACTGAGCAGGAGCTCTCCCACAGCAGCTAACGAGATGACTGAGCAGAAGCAGCTCTCCCACAGCAGCTAACGAGATGACTGAGCAGCAGCAGCTCTCCCACAGCAGCTAACGAGATGATTGAGCAGCAGAAGCTCTCCCACAGCAGCTAACGAGATGACTGAGCAGCAGCTCTCCCACAGCAGCTAACGAGATGACTGAGCAGCAGCTCTCCCACAGCAGCTAACGAGATGACTGAGCAGCAGCTCTCCCACAGCAGCTGACGAGATGACCGAGCAGCAGCAGCAGCAGCTCTCCCACAGCAGCTAACGAGATGACTGAGCAGCAGCAGCAGCTCTCCCACAGCAGCTGACGAGTGACTGAAAATAGCTACTCATTATAAATAAATTGTAAATAACTACTCATTATAAATTTGATTTATTTAACATACCCTTATTAGCATCAATATAATGCATCTTTCTCATAACTAGAGCAAATGAAATAACTCTCTTGTATGCTATAGCAGAAAGAATCATAAATTAACTGTCACTATTGAATTCATTTAAAAATCAATAATTTAATAATAGAAACAACTAATTCCCTTTATTTATGATTTAAGACTGAGGAAGAACTGAATTCATCAGTTTACGACAGACTATTTCTGTTTTTATAGCATAAATATGCCCAGGGTCTCCGGCTGCTGAAGGAAGAGGGAACTGCCATAACTCTCTCTTCATTGGGAGTTATGGCCGTACAAATGGATTCATACATTGAAGTAAGTTTAACATACAGTTAGGTGTTACAGTTACCATACTCGTGGATTTCTAATGTCTAATCTTCTTTAGGCCATTCTACTAAGAGTCAAGAGGAATGTAAAAGAAAAGATGGTAAACTTCCAAAAGGGGACTAAACTTAATTCCTCTGTTTACGACAGGTTGTTTCTGTTTAGGTAAGTATATAGTTTTTAGCTACACTCTTGGATGATAATAGCTTTTCAATATAGAATATAAACATTTTAAACAAATCTTATCTTTTAACAGAGAGCTCCGTACATGAGAGGACTTTATGATTATCACCTCAACAACTGAGGAGAGTAAGAGGCTCTGCCCTTCTTTCAGCCTCAAGTACATTGGACGTCAGTTCATTGTATTTGAGGCTGTGAGGATGATGGGCAACCTCCATGGTAAGTAAATATATTATTGGGTAACTATATTAGTTTTAAATTAATAGATAAATTTATATTAACATGTTTCCTTTTCACAAAGGGGTCAAAATAGTCTCTACGAGACACCGTCTCCTACCGATAGATGGGGCCGCAATAGGGGCTGAGAGTAAGATTGCCGACTTCGACCTGGAAACGGCATCCATTAGTCCTTTTTCAAGGTAAATAATTTACCTAATCATGATTCACATAGCTATAATATATTCCGAAAATTATCCATAACTTTTACCCTTGCAGACAAACATCCAAATTCAGAGGGTTACCCTGGAGCCTAACTGTGGGCATCTCTTCTGTGACGGCCATCACAGAAGAGATGCCCAAGCCTTGGACTGTCAAGCGCCACCGGGAAGAGAAGCCTGTGGCAAATTTGACAGTTCAAGGGTTTGGGAGGCAAATGGAGTTCTCCATCTCGGCGGGAGAAATATTTATTGATGACTATCTTTGCCGTAAGTCATTTTAAAATGTTAATATTCTATAGTAATTATTGTACCCATACTAATGGTATTAAACATTGCAGAAACCCAAAGGGCACTTGAGGCCAGTAAAAAAACTGTTTCCCCAGCTGCTGAAGGAGGCATAGCAGAAGAACATAAAATTCTTCGTAGCTGGATGGTAAAATGAGTAGTTATTAGTTAAAAATATTCCATAAAATACTATGTAATCTTGTGTTAACTACTACTTATTTTCAAGGCTCAAAAACTGACGGTGGGGGAGAAGAAGAAAAAATGCCCCACATATCCGCAATCTGGCCAGATAAGCCTATGGGGATCGGCCGGATTGCGGATGAGGCTCCTCCGGTAGTTGCGGCTGCAACGCAAGCGGAGGTTGATCCGGCTGCTCCCACAAGGGGAGTCCTCTACAATTTGGAAGAAAGTCGTAAGTTTCCGATCCTAATTAGCTACTACCAATTATATATATGTACAATAAATAAAACCTTCTTTGTTACTTCCAGGACCACGAGCAGGGGAAGAGCCAGAGCTACGAGCAGGGGCAGAGCCAGGACCAGAGCGGCGGGCAAGGTCTCCTGGTGAGAAATAGTTACACTATGCAATTATTTTTGCAAATTTTAATTCTTATGTTATTCACAATTATTGTAACATCACATGCAAATTTCACATATATCCTCATAGTTAATTATAATACCAACCTGTTATACAAAATAGAATAATTCGTACAACATTGTAACAACAATAGACCATTTTAATTAATAGTTATTTCAGCTTGTTATTACCCTTGTAGTTTCTAGCTCCTAGCCAGGAGCACCACCACCGTGGCCAAGGTCTCCTGGTGAGTAATATTTTACCTAATTTCCTTCAACAAATTTTAATTATGTTTTTCACAATAAAAATTAAAATTCACTCTTTAAGATTAGGAGCCCACAGCGAAGAAGGTACATAGCTAAGAATGAAATTTATTTCAATTATGATAATTATTTTCAATAATAGCTAATATAAATTTCACTCTTTACTTTCAGAGCAAGAAACATGCAACCGAAGAACGCTATTCGCAGACTCCTCCTCCTAACCAGTAACGGCAGACGTCAACGACTACAAATAAAATGGTTTAAACCTAGTTGTCTTGTTTATACGTGCTAACGTAGTAATTAAACTAAGAGTTCATTACACATTTTCACTGAAAAGCAAAGCTATGAGAAGTTACATCAAACATTTCCAATGAAAACTTATATGAATCAGAAACAGAGTAATCTTCCTGTATCTAGAAAAAAGCACCTAATTCAATAGTCAAATTAGAAATTTCTTACAAACCATCAGGTGAATAAGTGACTAGTTAAAGCTTTTTTCCATAATTACTTTTCAGAAACCTATTCAATTAATTACAAAGGTTTGTTGTAACGTTAAATGAACCTGGAAATGACCTCAATAGTTATAGAAAAACCCCAGGTTATTTCTATAGCTTACCATACTTTAGTATTAAATTTTTTACTAGTAGCTAATCTTCATTTAAACCGAAGACAAAATTTGAAGGCTTTATTCATTTTATAGAAGAAAAAACCCCAGCAGTTTCGTAATTTAGAGAATTATTACATGAACTCTTCAAGTGATTTATAATTAAATTTGAATTAAAAGAAATTTGTCAGATTTTGATTAAGCTACATATTTTGATATCATTATTGTAATAATGATATATTTCTTCAGTTTCAACTTAAACTACAAATTTTAATGCATATTAATAAAAATATAAATCTACATGACTCATGAGCACTTGGGAGAATAACGCAATGTTTAATTTAAATTATATACAGCTATAATATAAATTTAATTAACAGAACACATTCCACAAGAAATAGAAACAGCAACTCTAGCTTTGTCTCCTCAAAGAACGCTTTGCAGATAAAAAATAGAGTTATTGCACATTAGAATGCTGCAGATACCATCCATAACTACTGTCACTACTATGCAGATCTTATGAACACTTCATCAGCTCTAGAAAAATTTCATAGAGAATCGAAGGCAATAAATACTAATGCGTAGCTTCAGAATTATAGTAGCCTCAGGCTTTTAGGAAACTGTTCGAAATTCAAATAATTAGTTACCTATGGGTCCAATCGAAAATAATGCCATATTTTAATAGAAATAATATAATAACTACAACCCGCTATGTGAAGAAATGATCAAAATAATAGTTGCAAGACTCCCATGATCCTATCTAATTAGATTAATTAATTTCTATTCATCTTCACTCCAGGAGACACGACAGAGCCGCTGATTGGTTCAGATGATAGATGACGTTATCCTACATCACCTAGAACATGGAAGACAAACAAATAAAGCTACTCGCCTAATCTTAACAGTGCGGCAGATAGCGGGAGTGAAAGTATATAGGATGTGCTCGCGGTGATGGTTAGGAGCTTAATGAAGTCCGAGGCAAGTTACAGCTATAACTGCAGAGTTGTGAGGCAAATGAAATCTTCTAAAAATAGTGACGACACAGTCCGCCTAACCAATCACAGTGCAGCAAGTAGAGACTGAAGTATGTAGAGAAATTAAAAATAATCATTTTCTTCCATAGGAATCTAGTAATTTATACTTGATTTTTTTCTCTTCAGTACCCCTTAAATGATATGGGTGTAGGTCATAAGCCCCCCTGTTTTTAATCCTTATTGACACTTTTGTAGTTCATTACTGAATAAATATATGTATATAAGAGGGGCGTGACGCCCCCCGAACCCTCCGGGGTACGGTCAAGAGTCCCCCCTCCCTGTTTTTTTTAAACCTTATTTACCTAGTTAAACAAATGAAGGACTACTTAGATAGAAATAACTGAAAGTTGCTAATGTAGTTTGTTGTATCCGCTAGTTTGTTGTACTGCACACTTCCCGATATACATATATTTTATGTCTAATCAGTTATGAACTACAAAAGTGTCAATAAGGATTAAATAATATAGATAAATGAGGATTTAAAAACAGGGGGGGCTCGTGACCGGGGGGGCTTATGACCTAGGGGGGCTCATGACCGGGGGGCTCTTGACTGGGGGGGCTCTTAACCGGGGGGGGGGGGGGCTTATGACCTACACCCGAACCCTCCTGCCAGGTCATTAAGCAATCATGAAGTGTGCAGTACAACAAACTACATTAGCAACTCTCAGTTATTTCTATAAGAAGTTCTTCATTTGTCTAACTAGGTAAATAAGGATTGAAAAAAAAACAGGGAGGGGAGGCTCGTGACCGGTGGGGGGGGGGGGGGAGGGGTTTATGACCTGGGGAGATCAAGACGGGGGGAGGGGCTCTTGACCGTAACCCCAGGCAAGATATCTACCATTTTCTACTTTGGTAAGAATAGAAGACCATTTCATCTTGGTAAAGCTATTATAATGTATTGGATACCTAGGTAATAAATCCTAACACTAGGTAACTTATATACTTTTCATAACAGCAGCTCTCACTAGGTACCTTAGTCTCCGTACCTAAGTGACTAACTAGTGCGCTATTCTGTAGTGCGTATGAAGGAAAACTACAACCTGAGTATGTGATTGATTAAAGATCGATTTCTCACACAAAAGTATTAAAGTTTTATAATATGCTAATGTTATCGCATAGAATAGTGTTTTTTGTTTCTTTTATCGAAGAAATTAACAATATTGTTTACCATATATACGTAACATTCAAATAATTACTCTGTTTGTTCTATTTTAATAATGCATTACACGCATTTCAGGATCCACGTGACGTCACACATTCCCTAGTGTGGGTTGAGGAACCTGCGAGCGTGCATACCTGTTATTATATCATGGTTGTGACCATATGCACTTAAGGGGACCGCCCCCAAAATTTTGAAAAATGTTTATTATTGAAGTTGTGGTTCTGAAACTTTGTATGTATATATAAAATTGAATTATCTATCGTTTTTGTTCGTGACATTTTTCGATTAAACCCATAGAAAACGAGTTATTCATTTCGAACCATTTTCAAAAACCTAGTCTTTTTTTTGTGGTTGAAGCTAGAGCATTGCGGTTTTTTGCATTCGATTTTCCATAC
>CANNZV010003130.1:0-71994 GCA_947561585.1 Caprella mutica | reverse complement strand
ATTACACTAGTAGACACAAGAGCAGAATTTTGTTATTTGCTAAATTTAAAAATAATACAACTTAATAATAATTCGACTTCTAATTTGCCTTATATAGTTAGAAAAAATATAGTGAAGAAAATAAATATAGAAAGATAGTTACAGTAAAATAAGTTCATGTTAAATTCAAACTTCCAAAGCCTTTACATTTTCTACCTTCATAAATAACTTTCGTTTAGCAGAGAATTTTGTACGATTAAAAAGGATGCACATTTTTCAATATCAGCATGTTAATTTAGATTCAGTGTACACATCGAATGTATTCTTAGAGAAATTCAACACCTCACTAAATATCAACAAACCTATTTCAAAAACATTACAAAGTAGTTTAAACAATGGGGAACTTTTTTGTTGAATATGCGGCGTCCCCACTGAAAATCCATGAAACAATGATCGTAGTTTAGAGACTCTACAAATTAGCTTTCTTATCAATCAACTAACACACACTTCAAAAACACATCACATTTAACTCTTCTAGTGAACATTCTTCAGAGTAAGAAACTTATTGCTAGGCAGTGTGCCATGTCACAAATGTTAAGTAAACGTAACAGTCGAGTGAGTCTTATAAGAATTAAGTCAAGCACGCAAATTTGATAATTTCTAAATATAAAATAGCTAATAAATATTTTCAATATAGCTACTACCATTGGCGATTCATATAGATAATTGCACTACAATGGATATATAAATTTTTAACAGATATCTAGATTCTAAATAAATCGCACTCCTTGGATGACTACAATCTAATAATTGATAAAAACCTAGGGAGAGCAATCAGTAGTTAATCGACATCAAATGGCTACATCTAAGAGACAGAATTTAGTATTTTTTAGTAGCTACGGGTTTAAAGTCTGCTTCGGTCATATCTCCGAAGTCAAAAGGAAATTAAATACAAATATGCAAGTAGCATAATGACAGAAATCAAAGTTCTGAATATGGTGGAGTTAACTTCTTAATTTATTATATTAGGTGACTTGTTGTGATTGGTGTTTATCTTATACTTTTATATGCTGTTCATTATATTAATTCTGATCATGAAAGTAACTATTTAGTTATTTCAACTTCAGACTGCACATTTAAAAATCAAATTTATATAAAGACCACTATTATAAGAACTACATAGATTGATTAACTTTGTTTCAGTGAAGCCAATATTAGACATAAACAATATTCATAACACATAAATTAATCAATATTTGATCATCCTTTAGAAAACCAAGAGAAAAGTAAAAACATTCTAAACCAAAAGTATGAACGTTCGTAATTAAAACTTAAATATAATTCATGTAACAAGATCATACCTTAACTAAAATTTATGAAATAGAAATCTATTGTGAGCTGTGCTACGATAAATAAAAATCAAATACTGGGAAGTATCAAATGAAATCAAAGTAATTACGACAATAATTAACTCAACTAAAATTAATGTATTAAAGAAATAAAAATTTAACTAGCTGCCTAAATCATTGAAGTGGATAGTTGTAAGTGAAGTAGGTAGAGCTATGTAGCTATCAATCTTATCTACTATTATTACTGTACATGAACTAAATTTTCCTTTAGCTAGCTATCTATTTTTTTTGTTTGTAAATGAATAAAATAGAGAGAAGAGTAAAACTAAAAAGCAATTTTGACAGGACTGAAAAGAACATAGCAAGACACTATTGGCGACAGGGGTTTTAAAGTCTGTAAATCTATCAATAACGTCCACAGGAAAGTAAATACAAGGGACTGGAAGAAGCAGTCAAGAAAGTAAAGAGACTCCATGAACAAATTCACTAACCACCATTTATTGACGATGCTCATGGATGTAGTAAAGATATTCCGTGACAGCAGTCACACAAGCACCGATGACAGCACTCACGGAAGAAAGAGGAAAATTAAGAAGTGATAGTAGCAAGTAGTTTGAGAAAATAACCAGAGCGATATTATCTGAAGCTACAGGAAGTGATATAAAAAGGCTCGAACCGAGACTATCCGTAACTCAAATTATATTCACCACAGACAGCTTCAGGATAGAACCTAAATAATAACTAGCTAAATCAAATGCTTACGAATATCTAAAATATAATTCAGCATAGGAATAACAAGTTCACTTTTAACATATTAACTAGGTAGCTACCTGTAGTTAATTCGTTTCCATTAATTCATAACTAATCATTTTTAAGTAGCTATGAATAATAGACTCTTTGCAGCTATATGTAGTTATAACCAATACAAAGCACATTACAAAAATATACAGTAAATCATATACTAGAGTAAATAAGCCTACTATGAACATAAAAAGCTAATTGAAGCAAACATAAAAGTCTAAAAGCCAAACTAAAAAGGCTGATAAAAATCAAAAAACTAAATACATCCAATATAGTATTAAATACGGTAACCACTATAGTACAACAATTCGACTGATGAGAAACACTCAATGAATTACTAACAAGATAACAAAACAGTTACCTGTTATTCAATAACAGGAATAAAAAGTTAAAAAGTACTGACATGAGGAAGCATATTGACCTTAGGTTGGATAAATGTTGCGTAAAAGTAAATAGGTAGTAGCTTGGTAACAAAATACAGCATTCAAAATTAGAAAAAAAAGTACAAACAATAGCTGAATTATATTCAAATAACTATTGAAGTAATGCATAAAGAAATATGTATTTTCTTAATTTCAGTTAGTTTGGCTATTTCATTGCCTATTCAGAGGTTGAAAAGACACAAGCTAACTAGGCCTATAGCCAAAGAGTGTAAGCTAACCTTATTAACCAATAAAATATATAACTATTGCAAGTTTAGAAACAGAAATTAAAATGCCTAATGTAGATACCTAATAATTGTACATTGTTATTTCAAATTGCGCTAGCTACAATTGGGAACTATTTCATATCTGATAAAACTGCAAAAGCACTAAATTTCAATGGTGAAATGAGTATTAACTTCAAATCTCTTACTTATTTATATACAATAGTTAAATTAGTTTCTAAAATATAAAGATTTGAAGATAAATGAAATGTATTCAAACAAGCCAGCTAGCTACTGTGTATTAGTGTTCGATCCTTTTTGACCACAGATTTCTAGATAGGACTCGTATATGATACTGACAAATTCAGGCTTTTTCAGAGCCTGACTAATAGCTAGAGCAAACTGAGTTTGATTCAACTGAGGATATTGAGAAAAATTTGTAGCAATCTCTTCGTTGATCCGACCTTTTTTACTCTTATCACTACCTTGTGCGAATTGAGAGAGTAGAGAGGATTCCATAAAAGAGGAACTTGCTCCAGAGTTACCTAACTGTGTTTCTGAAGGTTTACCAACACCAAGTAACTTCTCAATCTCATTCTTTTCATGTGAAGAGCCCATTTTTTCTCCCAAGCCAGAGTCATTAGAGAACTTTGAGAAATCATTCAGTTTCTGACTATCAGGTGCAACCATTGAGCCAAAAGTAGAATTAGAGAGCAATGATGCAGAGGATTGGTCACCCATTTTCATTCTCTGAGAGGAATTTTGGAAATCCTGAATAATGTTGCTGCCGGTAGATGAGAACATGTGTGGCTGCAACATTTGAGGCTTACTGACTTGAGACAAACTAGTATTTTCAAAAGTTCTATCACCAGCATGCAGGTTTTCTCTCATTTTGCCTTCCAATTCTTCAAGAGAAATAGGAGCCGACTGCTTCAAATCACCACTCCCAAAACTACCAGCAGTTGATTTATCAGGTTGTTTCTTGAGAGAACCAGGTACAGAAACAGGGTTAGCCTTCACAACAGAGTTCTTATTTACAGATGCCTGACCACCAAAAGCTGCAGCACCTTGAAATATCTGTTGCAATACTGGATTGGAGGTCTTGTCACTACTAACTGAATGCACAGGCAAATTAGTGCCAGAAGACACCTTTGCAAAAAAATCAGTGAGAGCATTGCTTCCTTCACTCTTAGAATGGTCATTCAATGGTTCATTCCTAGTGTCAAATTCTACTCTTGCTTTACTAAGCATAGACATTATATCCTCAGATTTAGAAGCAGTTTGCTTTGAAGACTTGTCATCCAAAATATTCTTGCTAGGTCCATTGGATAATTTGTTAGCTTCCATTTCTTCTTGTCTGATGAAAGAACAAATCACAGAGTAGATCCTTGGCACATCTTCAGCATCAGCAAACCATATTCCTAATATACTCATGCTGTCATCTCTCAATAGAACATATGGTGCTTTAAGCTGTGCATCACAATTCTTGGTAATTGGTTCTATAAAGTTAGATTTTGAATTTTTATTGATTATGGTTATCATATTCCGTGGTTTTACAATTCTGTTGTAAACCATTAATGTGCCTTCCACATCAGTCTTGCTCCAAGTTTCTTTGTTCTTGTCATAGTTGTAGAGAGCAGTATGTCCTGATAAATCAACAACTGAACTAGCATCAGGATCAACATTCTGAACTGTAGAGAGCTGAAACTTGTTTCGAATGATGTCTGTATCACCTGCAAAAGAAAATGGAATATTAGCACTTATCTCAAATATGTAAAAAATTAATCTAACTAATGTAAGATGCAGAAAATCTTTGCATAAAAATGTTAGTAATTATTTTTATATAACAGCTGAAGGGTTTCCTTTGGGTATTTATATTTACGGATTTAACGTGAAATATAGCTACTTCATTGAATTTTGAAGATCATTTTTATGAATTAAGGTGAGCACATTCAAGTTTTGGAGTGTTTTTTAAATCTCAACTGAAAATCTGACAGGTTAGAATGCAATACATAACCTCTTGAACCAAACTAAAACAAAGCAAAGCAAGTAATATTTAAGCTTCCAAGATGCAATATTGAATATTCTTATTTATTGGAAGTTGCAACACACCTCAAACTGAAAAGATAAATCAATTGCAGCATCAAGACAGGCATCTATTTTTAGCTAGCTACCTCAAATAGCAATGTCACAGATACAATAATAGCAATTAGCAATGAGAACCAAATTGTTTGTGTATAACTGCAGGGGTAGCTAGATACTGTTGTTAATAATGACTGTTTGACTGGTGAAAAAATAATTATTAAATATTTTGTGTATATAGAATGCTCTAGAAATAGGGGGTCTTCAAAAATATGACTAATATCTATCAATGATATTAATAAACTAAATAGCAATGCAACATTCTTTCTAATGGTTTAGAAGTTGTTCTTTACGATAGAAAAAAACACATTTGGATTAATCCATTAGTTTATGAGTAAATAGCAGTGAGAAAAAGATGCCCTCCTAATCTTTTAATAGGTAGGCATATTTTTGCACAAACAAAAGTTAACTTGAGAACCAAGAGTTTAATCCAAATTTGGATTAAGCCATCGTATAGAGCAGCTTCTTCAACTGTTGGAAACAATGTTAAAAGTACACTAGCACTGTGCTTGGAAACAAAATGGAGTGCATTTCATTTCAAAATTGAAAAAAAAAATTATTTTGCTCTTTTGGTTTAGAAATAATGTTGAAAGTATGCCAGTAGGTACCATATTTGGAAATATGTAATATGTTTGAACAAGTAACACCTATGAAAGCATAGCATCAATGTTGCAGCATGTGAAAAGATAAATTGCGCATAATTTGCTATTACAAAAAAATTTCTAGATCGATTTACATTAAATTTAGTCCTAACACCAAAAAATAGTTAAAGTACATTTCTATTAAGGAGACCACCCCCAGGAAGGATGGCATAATTAAAGAAAAAAAATTTAAATTGTGTAAATAGTTGCTTTATAACCTTCTAATAGTGTGTGCAAAATATCAAAGGTCTCTTGTTACTCTAACCCCCTGGGGAGAGAGAAAAGGGGGCCAGGGGGTAGGGAGGCAATATGTACTCTAAAAACCATCTCTCAGCCAATTATAATTCGTAATAATTAATTATCTCGCTATATCTGGTATCTAAGGTGCCACTAATGAGACACACACACTGGTATGCAAGGAAATATTCCTCAGTTACCCGCAAACCTTGACAGGGTTCGAATGCTGCATGTCAGATTATCAAATACGAATTATACGAATTCAGAGATCTACAAATCTTGTAATTCAAAACCCGAAGGCTTTTACAATTTTGAGGCTAGAGCATTGCAGTTTTTTGCATTCGATTTATTATGAAATTACCTACAACATGATGGTATACGATTTTTGAATCTTTAATCAATATATTTTTAGACATTTTTTTTTTCACGAAAAAGTCGAAATTCCAAAAAACAATTCGAAAATCAGAAACAATCATATTGTAGGTATTCTAATGGAGAATCTAATGCAAAAAACTGCAAATCCGTAGCTTCAACCAAAAAAAGCCTTGGATTATTGGACAATTGTTTGAAATTCGAAAACTCGTTTTCTATGGGTCTAATCGAAAAAATTACAAGAAAAAAAGAGATGGAGAATTCAATTTTATATAAAGTTTCATAACCATAACTTCATAAATAAAAATGTTTTCCAGATCTGGGGGCGGTCCCCAGATCTGGAAATCGTAAGTATTATTATTATTTCGTAAGTAGCTACCTAGCACCCTTCCAGATGTTTGAGTGAAATATCAGAGCTCTAGTGCGACTATAACCCACTGAGGGGAGAGAAAGGGAGGGGTGCGCGGCGAGAATTGGGACGGCGCTAAATGGTTTATGCACACCCTATCAGACACTAATAATTCGTAATAATTAAATATCTGGTATACTTCTTCCTACTGAGACTTTAGCTGCGGGAGATTTTAAATTAATTCCTATGGTACCATTAATTTAGCTGTGGGAGTTTCTGAATCAGCTGCTGAGAGTCAGAGAGTAGCTCTCTCTCAAACTAAATTCTCTGCAAAAGAAGAGACACATTCTGCAGACTGGGACTTTTTGGCCTCGTTATGAGCCATCCTATTGTACAGAGTATCCCAGAATACTTGCAACCCCTGTTAATACTATTTTTAATATTATTTTTAAAGATTTGCAAAGAGGAAACTGGAAACCAACTTGTCGTTGGAATTTTTCTCCATTGAAAATAATATTCTGGCAAAGTCAGTGGATTTTTAGCTATTTATTCCTATGTTACCATTAATTTTCGGTGGAAAAATGGGTAAAATGTTGGTGGATCAGCCAAATTACTAGTAATTTATGGTAGATTTTTTCAAGAAGTCAGTGCACATCCATTGCTGAACTGTAAGTAGCCAGCACCCAGAACATTAGTGTCATCAGGAAGGAAGAATGTACCAGGGTGATTGACAAATTTTCTCATCGGCTTAAGTGTGTCTGGTCATTTGGATCAAGTGAGAAGATGTTTCTTGAAAATAAATGTTATGTTCACCGAGAAATGTATTTCCCATAGAATGAAGTTATGAACCACTCAAATTTTTAGTCTTCTGATTATTGTTATCATCTCAGCTTACTGGAAATGTAATATATTTTGTAGTTGCTGTCCTGTATAAACACTAGTTATATCAATATATGTATTTGGGTTGCAATTATTCTGGGACATCATGTATATAACTTTATACTGTATTAGTGCACAATTTGTATCACACATTATTTATATACAAAATCACTGGGTTAACCCTTTTGCGCCGAATGGGCTAAATATGTCCCACTAATAACATTCATATTCTATTGGGATATATTGTTCCAATAGTCTGTGATGTACATTACTGGTGGGAAATATTGTCCCATCATAAGTTTGATATAAACACTTTATCAATAGATTAAAATAATATACAAATACATAAATGTTATTAAAAAGACTTTATTATTACTCATAATGAACTCAGAAAAAAATCGGAGCGAAAGGGTTAAAGTACAAATTAATAAAACATGAATTTTAACAAGAACAAAATGACCAACCTGCCAAACCCCTGAAACCGAACACAGGTTAAGAACCACTGCCCTAGAGAATCAAAATAGATGTTTAAATTTACATAGTTTGATGTGATCACGTCAAATCAAATCTATCATAATTGATTTTGGCATGTCGTATAATTGATCAAATCGATTTAGGCGTAGTGTGATTTCGTATTGAACTGAGCTAATTTGTGTGGGCTTGGATGTACTATTACATAATGGAATATTAATGCATGCACTCTGATATGATATCATTCATCAATGATCAAAGACGGGCAATTTTTTCATAACTTAAATACTCCAGGCATGTACCCAGTCTGCAGAATATGGGACATTTTTAACATTTTATGTGCAAACAATCCTTAATTTCCTCCTATATTTACATGTATTTTACTGAGAACAGAAGCCAAATTAGAGGATTTCTTGGAGAACACTTACCAGTTCCTGCAGTCTGGGCATGCGCTTATACTCTTCTAACCTATTTTCTAAACAAATGTTTGATGTGACCACTACTTTCTAATCTTGTATTATTTATTTTGTTAATTTGTTGCAGTGTGCATCTGTATGTGCAATGTACCCAGACTGGTAAAGTCAAATTTTAACAATGTGACTCCTGAGTACTCATCACTGCGTTGTTCAATTTTTCATAAGTTCTGCGAAGTTATTAATCTAAAAAAATTATTTATTATATTACGGAGTTGAAATTATGCACAGTAATTGTCTAATTGAAATACTTCAGTTACCTATCCCTAAAAAGTATTCTATGAGAGATCATGCATTGAAATTTGAAAACATGCCATGCCTAGTATTGGGTATTGTCCCATCCCTAGTCAATAGAAAGTATAGGCAAAATTATACGAAATGTTGAAATCCTGCTACAGGCAAAATCTAGTAACAAACATATATATTACATTGTTATATTTACTGGAAAAGTGATCTGTTTAAAGTTATTAATTAACATAATAGGAATTTCATAACGTATATAATAGTAACTTAGTAATGTCACTTAAACACTCACTTGATGAAAACTGAAAGCCCACACCAAGTTGAGCAGGCATATGTTTGTTTAACAGAATATGTTAGGCCCATACTATACACGCAGTTCCACTGCTGCGGTGCCACTGCCCTGTTTACTCATCTCCCATTAATCTTTGTTAAATTAAAGGAAAATAAAAGTTGCATAGTATACTGGCGGTGCTACCGCATTGGTAGTCTGCGTTCCTATGGCGCCAGTTGGTGGCACCGCATCTGGATGCGGTAGCACCGCTTGCAAAGTATACTGGGCAGTTTCATCGCGGCAGTCAAAGTATAAGCACATACACAGACCAGTTTAAAGTAGCAGATATCTAAATACAGCTAATATTTAAAAAAAATATGCATAAATTTTTGTTCACATAATTTTCTATATACATATATTTATTTACATAAATTTTTATTTATTCATATTTTTTATATAGCTACATTTTTTCACATATTTTTTTAAATTATAGCTATATATATTTTTTCTTTTACTATTGATTCCCCATTAATTTTGAATAGACATTCAATTTAACGGGGAAAGTACACTAGTTTTAAATATCTAGCAACTGTTGGTACGTTAACGTAGTATCGCGCTATTTCATTATTTCTGATGTTATTATTAGCTATATTTTAAGATGTCTTCTAATGTGAAAATTATATTTTTATGATGGAAAATATTCACATTCCTTCATTTTTGTATAATTTGAACATGTTAGTTTTTTTTTGTTGATCACAGTTCACGCCAAACACCAAACATTCCGTTGCTCCTAAAAGTTAGCTTTTATAAAAGCTAAATGTTAGCTTTTTATATTGCATTAAAAATGAGCTTGTAGAATAATTAAAATAATTATTAATCCTATAGAGCTGTGTGCATACTTCAGATTTTTTCAGTCAATATATAACTATAACTGAATAGTGTTGTTAATTTATTATTTTTAGAATAACAGCAGAATTCTTGCGACAGATAACTAAAACTCAAATAGGTACCTATAGGTTGATATATGACTAATAGCAAATTTAGAAAAATCATTCACTTGCTTAGCCTATATCCCTAACATTTTTTTTAATAATCTGTAATTCCAATTGATGTTTAAAAGACTGTAGACTTCAAAAAACACTGCAAAACGTATCTGGTTTATAAGAAGCAGTAGACCGCAGTGGTGGAACTGCCAGTATAGTATAGGCTTTAGGCTTATACCTTTTCAACAGCTGTTTCACCCTACTATTTTTACCTTCAAATTAAATGCCATCATTCACTGCTTTTTAGAAGCAACTGTGTTTCAATCGCGTATCTGTCATATCATGATTTATCTCCAATTTTGTACTGGCCAGTGTTGCCATATCCACCGTGATGATTCCTCTGTTACTTTTTTCTTTACAATATAAAATTGAATTCTCTATTGGTTTTGTTCGTGGCATTATATTGATTAGACCCATAGAAAACGAGTTATTCAAATTTCGAACGTATCTCGACTCTTTCTAAAAAACCCTAAGGCTCCTACAATTCTTAAGCTACGGCATTGAGATTTATTGCATTTGATTTCCCAGAAGATTCTCTAGAGCTGTAGGAGCTTGTTGTTTTGATTTTCAGATTATTCTTTGAAATATCAATTTTTTCGTGCAAAAGAAATATAAATCAATATTTTTTTCTTCAAAATTCTATATTTCAAACAATAATCTAAAATCGAATAAAACAAGCTCCCACAGCTCTAGAGAATTTCCTGAAAATCGAATGCTATAAACCCCAATGCCGTAGCTTCCAAACTGTAAAAAGCCTTAGGCTTTTGAATACCAAGATTTTTCGGTTTAGAAAAGAAGTGTCATAAAAATGCTTTCAAAGTAGTAGTGTATCTGGCTGCGCTGTGACAACCGACATTCTGTCCTTATGAGTTATCGAGTGTTTAAGATGCCACAGACCTAACCCGTATATCTGTCAACCGCTTTTGTGTATATTAGGGTACTAAGTTTCAAAACCATACCCTCATTAATAAAAAAGTGACAGACAGTCCCAATATCCTAAGACACTTATGTCCCAGCCCAGCAGACTGTAAAATAATGATTATATATAGCAATAAAAGTTTGTTGGAACACGTGTGTCCTGAGTTCGACCTTTGAAAAAGCCTCTTGGGACACCCGAGTCCCAAAATGGAAAAAATCTATCCTACTTCATTATTCGAGCATAATTCAGCATTAAATTCTCTCTACTATTAGATCTCGCTTATAAACCTACAAAAAACAAATACTTACAGTTTAACGACAATGTAGATAGTCTAAATAGAAGAATAAGAATAACTTTATAAACAATTCTGCAGGACAAATGTCCCAGGATACTCGAAAGGGTTAAAAAAATGCTCATGGCTAAAAGTTTTGCTACAATTAATTTTAACGGAGCCCTTCACACTTGCGCTTTTTTACCAGCATTTTTTCTAACACAAATGAGAAGGGCTCCATTAAAATCAATTGTAACTAAACTTTTTGACATGAGCATTTTTTAAAGGCGCCATTGAGAAACACAAATATGAAGGGGGCCTTATTGAGCAGAAAGAAATGCAGCAGTGGCAATGGTAACATAGGAATTAATTCAAGATCTCCAATTTCTTAAATCAATCAAAAACTCCCGTAGAGAGTCTTGGAAAAATGTTCCATATTCTGCAGTCTGGCCAAAAAACAAAATTTATGAAATCACATTGTCCTTAGTGCGGAAAAGTTGCGAAATGATGAGAAAATACTGTGCAAAATCTTAGCTCAATCAATTAACATATTGAGGTCAGCCAGTCTGCCAAATATAGGAGATATTTGGCCACTCTGGAAAAAGTGGTCTTTTCTGATGAATCAATTACTCTGGAGTCTGTTGGGAGTTTAGCAAACCTTAAAATCAGTAATAAATTAATGGGAACTGTATAATCCGCAGCATTTAGCCTCTAAAATATATCTGTTAGCCTAAGGTATTTTCCAGAGTGGATATTTGGGATATTCTCTCCAAACAATTTTGAATCAATTCCTATATTTGCATTAATGGTCCAGTTGCGAAATACGACTCCTTCCAATTGATAAGGGATTTCTTATGTTTTTAATGATGGCCGTCATGAAACACGACTCCTCATGTTATACTCATGTTATTTATTTATTAAACCTTTTAATTCATGTTATCTATTAAACCTTATAATTCAATGAAATATCCTTTATTAAACTTCATACCTAATACAATTAAATATCCTTCATCAAAAGTTTGAAGCTATCACATAAATAACTTGCCATGTATAAGAGTATGTCACTTAACAAGCCAATTAATTGGCTTAGATTTGAAATCGTCAAATCTCAGATATGTTTAATTGGCTTTAAATTTTGAATTAATTCCTATGTTCCCATGTTAATTTTGGCTTGAAATCTTAAAAAAATGAGCCAAATTGGCTTGGCTCAGATTTTTTGTGAAATTTTGGCTCAAAAATTGGCTTAAAATTTTCCAGCCTCTGAAACATGGTAAATAAGTTGGCATGGTTTGCCGTAACTATGATACAAAAATTTGTTATTATATTCATTCTAATTAGCTATTATTGAATTCAAATGATTTCATTACTAACACTTGAACGTAAATTAAGAGGAATCCGATTGTATTAATATTGTCTCTATACAGGGTGGCGCAAAAAACAGGAAACCTATTTTCAAATCGGTTTATTTTACAAAATATCAAAGCTAGAAATTTTCTAAAAACAGTTTTATTTAATTATTAATGATCTCGAAAGTAAATAATTGTTATGAAGTTTGTTGTTCTGCACACTTCATGACTGTTTAATGACCTGGCAGAAGAGTTCGGGGGCAGCGCCCACCGTTACATCTACCTAACAGCTAACTAATAAGTTTTTATTTACACCTCAGACTGAAAGTCTACAAAAGTTACCCCATAAAATTATAATTACAGTTTTCTATGATGAATTTTATTTTCTATTCCAAATTAAACATCTCAATCAAATAATTAAACTGTGTAGTATAAATTCATCGGATTCAGGTACCGTCAGGCGTCGGTCATAAATCTGGTAAAACAATTACCTATCAAATTCACTCCATTTATCATTAATCTGTATTCAAAAAACCTATCTAATAGAATGTACAGTTGTGCGCCGTACTGCCACACTGGAATCTTTGGCATCTTGCACCCGGACGGTGCATTTTAGTGCACGGTACATTAGAAGTAGGGTGCACACCTCCTCCCCCCCCCCCTCCAGTGATCAGGGGAGGTGGGGTACACCGCATGCCTTCCACCCTCCATTGATGCAAGGGGGGGGGGGGGAAACATTGTGTCCAAGTATAAGTATATCTTATAAGTACTATTTATAATTCATTAATATCAATCTACAGATTACGTATCTATGGTACCAATATATTATACTTATTATCATGAAATGATGAATTTTTAGAATCAATGGCAGTGAATACATTTTTAGTGGACACACTGTATACAGTTCAGAAATCAGAACCACAACATACTATACGTTAATTTAAAACATTTTGATTCTCTAAGGCATTGGGCATTAGATGTGGTCACTTCAAACTATACGTTAATTTATAGGTACACCAATTTTTATTCATTATTCAAACTTTGTGTGAATAATGAATAGATTACAAGAAGAATATAATTATTAGTAGGCCTATACAGTTTTTTCTTATATGACCGATGATGTGAATCTGACTGATAATTTGGAATTTACCCTAAACTAATTTTTTTTATTTATTGTACTGGTAGTACCTTTCAAGTTAGAAATATAGGTCAGAGTTTTAATTTAATTATTTTAACTGTTTTCAGTTTTAAAGGAAGATATTCGTTACATAATGAAGTAGGTGCTCAAATAGCTAACTAGGTAAGTATGTATACTATTTCTTTATTGTAACTTACATTGAAGAAATAGTATACCTACTTACCTTAACCTAGTTAGTTATTTGAGTACCCACTTCATTATGTAACGAATATCTTCCTTTAAAACTGAAAACAGGTGAAATAATTAAATTAAAACTCTGACCTATATTTCTAACTTGAAAGGTACTACCAGTACAATAAATAAAAAAATTAGTTTAGGGTAAATTCCAAATAAAAAGTCAGATTCACATCATCAGTCATATAAGAAAAAACTGTATAGGCCTACTAATAATTATTACCACCTATTTAATAATTAATATCATTGACATTATAGTTGTTATCAATATTGCATCATAATTCAGTTTGGGGTGCTTGGGGCGTGAGAAGTAAACAGAACATGGTCAGTTCAATCGAAAATGTTTAGATCATTCAATTCACTAAGTAAGAACTTGTTCCTAATGGTACCTTGATAATATATATGATGATTATAAGTCTAAATAATATTAAATAAATTGAAGTAGGTAGGTATATAGGATAAGTTATGTACAAATTAGAGGGCAGTTCCACATTTTCAATCACATGAGAAAAAATCATTCAATATTTTTAATTGGTATCCAGGTATCACAAATACCTATTAAAATAACCAGTTTAAATGAAAAATAATTTTTCTTTGTATGGTGTACCATACGAATACGATATTTTAAACTAGGTAGGCACCAATTCATGGTTATTTAAGGTACCTAAGTACGAATTATCAGACAGTTCCACATTATTGGTCAGAGAAAAATTATTATGGATACCAACTAAAATAAAAATTAAATAATTATCAAAATATCATTTTTTCTTATATGACCGAAGATGTGGAACTGACCGATAATTGGGAACTTACCCTATAGGTATAAGTACAGTAGTATCGGTTCAATATATTACTCCAAATACATAATTAAACAAACAGTAATGTTTAAACTAGTGCTTTATAATTTATCAAATTCAAATCTAAATTTTACGATCGTATTATTTAATTTTTATTTTAGTTGGTATCCATGATACTATCATTGATACCAAGTTACCAACTAAAATAGAAATTAAATAATTACCAAAATATCGTTTTTTCTTATATGACCAAGATGTGGAACTGAACGGTAATTTTTTTTTTTTTTTAATTCGAAACTTACCCTAAGGCTATATCAAGCTATCAACGTAGTATATTGTTTTGATAATTCTCTAGTGCATTGGGTAAGTTTTGAATTATCGAACAGTTCCACATTTTCGTTCATGTAAGAAAAGAGTATATAGGTAATAATTATTGAACTATATAGGTATCCAAGATACCTGAAGCCTGGTTACTGTATATAACCTGGTATATAAGTGGTAACTGGTAGATATAAGGTTAAACTGGTTGTATTTACTTTTATTTTTATCGATCAAAATGTGGAATTTGCCCAAATAACCAAATTGTTAGGTAGCCTATCATCATTATCAGTAAACTTAACTGTACATTAGATATCAGAAACTTTTATTTATAATTTAAGAGAGGTTTACCTTATATATTACATTCTTAATAATATAATAACACAGATACCGATATCACATTATATACCTATTTAATTTGTAAATAGCCTCAAAATAGGCTGGCAAATTGGCGGGAAAACATGAGAACAAGTCCTGATATTTAGAACTTGTTCAGTAACTTCAGTGATGGTATTGTGACATATATATTATGATGAATGCTATTTGATGACGTCACAGTGAAGCTATGAAATGAGGTTTGCTTTCAGATAGGTATCTACCCAGTCTGCAGAATGTGTCTCTTCTCCCGCAGAGATTTTAATTTGAGAGACAGTTACTCTCTGACTCACAGTAGCAGATTCAGAATCTCCCGCAGCTAAATTAATGGTAACATAGGAATTAATTCAAAATCTCCCACAGCTAAATTAATGGTAACATAGGAATTAATTCAAGATCTCCCGCAGAGATCTCAAATTTCTAAAATTCAATCAAAAACTCCCGCAGAGAGTCTTGGAAAAATGTTCCATATTCTGCAGACTGGGTATCTACTATCTAATGTTTTGACCGTTCAGTGTGTTTCACAGTTTTAGAAGTAATTTAATAACAATTAAGTGTGAATACCTATAAGTATAAGTGCATGCTGCACACATCTGCCAAGTAAAATAGAATGTCTCATAAACTCACCATTTGTCTCTCCAGCTCTTTCCAAAATTCAACAATTTCTCTCCAAAATGATCAAATTATCATTAATTCTCTCCAAAATAAAATTGTAGCATAGGAGAAAAATAGATAAAACTCGCCATTTGCAATTGAAGGGCTCAAAATAACTGTCACAAACTCGCCATTAAAATGGCGAGTTTGGACATGCTTTATTACTTGGCACATCTGCCAGTCTGTATTTGGTGCATAAAATTCCACTGACTTTTTCAAAAAGCTGAAAAAATCCACCATAAATTTCCAGTATTTTGGCTGATCCATCAACATTTTACCCATTTTTCCACCAGAAATTAATGGTAACATGGAGTAAATAGCTAAAAATCCACCGACTTTGCCAGAATATTATTTTCGATGGAGAAAAATTCCACCGACAAGTCGGTGGAATTTACCATGAAATTATATTGAAATACAGTCTGGCCGCTCAGCTTTTAATATGTATCGCCTTTAACCACAAAACACTAACAAAATAGTAGCTACAAAGTTAGCTAATACATATTAAACTAAATATATTAAATATATAGCAAGCATTGAGCATCTATTTATATGATACGTATCTAAAAGCTGAGCGGCGCACACCAGAACGGCGCACCAGATTACGGCGCACCACTGTACATTCTATTAGATAGGTACCTAATTCTAATTGTTGTGCCAAATTCATGTCTGACGCCTGACGGTACCTGAAGGCTGAATCCAATGTTTATACTACACAGTTTAATTATTCGATTGAGATGTTTAATCCAGTCTGCAGAAACTGGTAAAGTGTTCGTAGAGATCTCTTATTCTGTTCGTAGCAAAATCAATGTAAATATAGGGATTAATTCAGAAGTGTTCGTAGCAAAATTAATGTAAATATAGGAATTAATTCAAAATTGTTCGGAGAGAATATCCCAAATATCTCACATATTCTGCAGACTGGTGTTTAATTTGGAATAGAAAATAAAATTCATCATAGAAAACTGTATTTGTAATTTTATGGGGTAACTATTGTAAACTTCCAGTCTGAGGTGTAAATAAAAACTTATCAGTTAGCCGTTAGGTAGATGTATCGGGGGGCGTGCCGCCCCCCGAACCCCCCTGCCAGGTCATTAAACAATCATGAAGTGTGCAGAACAACAAACTACCGGATACAACACACTACATAACAGTTTTTCACATTGAGGTCATTAATAGAAAGTACAGTGGTGCGCCGTATTGTAGTGCGCCGTAATGTGGTGCGCCGCTCAGCTTTTAGATACTTATGATTTATATGCCACCTTTAAATATGATTATGAATTAGCAATTAGGTTCAGAACTTCAGCAGGCTTTAGAGAAATTCTTGGGATTGCAGCAATTTGCCAATTGGAAATTAAAGGGCTGCAATTTCCCTGTTTGACGCTATATCAACACAAATATTAAAAAGAAGAAGTGAAGCATATTTATGATAATAAATAAGTAAAAGATATCAAATACCTACATACCAAATACAAACTGGTGTTCACACAGAAAATGTTAAAAAATGTCTCACATCCTGAAAACTGGTTAGAAGTCAATAATCTGATTTAAAATGAGTACAATGTGGCAACCTACCCAACGTCCTTTTTCAAATCAAAGTGGTGACTTTCCTGCCACACGATGAAAAATGGATAGGCCTACTTGTCAGTACCTGTAACCTGTTAGTGTTACACAAAGAACAATAAATAACTCACATTGAATTTGGGTGTTCTTAGATCCGTCCATCCTAAAATAAGATCATTAGCTAGTTAGATGAGAACAAACGAAGTAGATAGTAGGAGGGAATTAATTTACGTTAAATTATGTATATACTTGTAAGATAGGTAGAAACTGGAAAACTAGCCAGAAATCAAAACAATCGTCATATCTCGAGTGTTTGCATTTCGTAAGAGCGGTTGAAAGTGTTGCTTTCTCGCTAGATTTTTTTATGTACGTCAATTAGAGAAACGAATCACTAGCAGTAGGCTATATGATGTTTATTTCACATATCACATTTGTTTTTAATTTCCTATCATTTTATTTTACTTTATTTTATTAATTTCAAATCATTCAACTTGTTGTCATTTAAAAGCTAATTTTCAACGACACCGACAACCCAACAAACATGAATGTCGATTCGATGCCGGTTGCTGTCGAATTCGTAGCGCTAACGGTGGGTATCGACTTAGCAACTGCTTCAACTCATTGTAGATATTGGAATGTCTTTTTCTAAATGATATCTGAATTTACTGTTCGACCAGAAGTACGAAAACAGTTATACATAGCTTAAGAATTGTTTGGAAATTCTTTCTCTTATCTCCCTACTTTATCCCAACAAACATATGAAGGTCGATTCAATGCCATTTGCTGTCAAATTCGTAGCGCTAACGGTGGGTATCGACTTAGCAACCATTTCGGCTCATAGTAGATATCGGAATGTGTGTTTCTAAATGATATCTGAATTTACACTTCGAGTAGAAACACTAAAACCGATACATGGTTTTAACATCATCAAAATTATTGACGTCGGCATGTCTGTTTCAAAACGATATCTGAATTTATACTACGACCAGAAGTGCGAAAACAGATTCGTAGTTTTAAAAATTTGGAAATTCATTTTCTTATCTTCCTGTTTTATAATACGTAGAGAAATGTAGGAATTATTTCTATTCAATTGGACTGTACCTTTCTATATAACGTACGTAGTGCTCCCTTTAAACTATACCCAATAAATATAATTAATACACTTATAGGGTGTTAAGTGATATGTTTCTTTTATATTATTTGATTTATTTCATATATTAACTATTATTCATTATTATTAAGTGATACATTATATAGCAAAGGGTATTCGTATTTGATCACGTATGCATTATTGTGAGTTCATGAGATACAGTCATAGAGTAAACAAGAGTGTTACCCCTGTGTCTCATTCTCCTGTGTCACTCATACTATTAAATGCATTGTGAGACAAAGATTTTAAGTATTGAAGTTAATTTGTCGATGTTCATTTGTTTTATTGTTTTAGGTTCTTTCAGTCGCTGACGTGTCATTCTCTTCACATTAGTATTTGTTTCGTCGTGCTAAGAATAAGATGTGTGCCGGTCTACTGCGCATACACACATTTGTGTATGTGCAGTGGAACCGGCATTTTTAGTTGGTTACTTTTCTACAGGTTCATTATTTGATTAGATAGTTAATGATTTGGTGTTCCCGAACCCTGTGAGTTAGTCTGTGGTTGATATGCAGTTTTGTATCAGAGCCTGAAAACGATAAGCTCTTTAGTTCGGATTCAGTTGTGGACGGAATATTTGAGATCGGAGTAAAATATTAGTCAGGTGAGATAATAGTATAAAAGTTTAATCTGAATGGTATTTGGGTGCCCTGATGAATTTGTTCTTTAGATATGCCAGATCTGTGTTTGCCATTGTAGCAGTGGTGGTAGCATTAGTTCTAGTTTTACATAAGTAAAGAGAGACTTAAGTGCGAATAGTTTTAACGAGTAGAATCTTAATCAAACCACTTATTTATATTAGTAGTTTTTTTTATTGAGAGAATTTTAGTGTGAAGAATCTTATTGTCAATAAAGTAGTAGCTATGCTTTTAATGTTTAACTTAGGATTGATTTTGATGTAAATTTTAAAGTATTTTTATTTTTGTACTTGCAGTACCAAGATAGAAATAAATCTCGGAGGTAACTGGCGTTTTGCTCCCCCTCCCCAACTGACACATACCTTTAACAAATAACTTGAGGGCACCGTTCCCAGATTTTGAAAAGTTTTTTAATATTGAAGCTATGGTTGTGAAACATTGTACACATATATAAAATGAATTCTAAGATGTTTTTGAGTCACGACATTATTTCGATTCGACCCATAGAAAACGAGTTATTCGAATTTCGAACAAATTTCGAACAGTGAGTAAATTAATTAATGGATACTACAATTTTGTAGCTATGACATTATGGTTTTTTGCATTCGATTCCCCACAAGATTCTCTACTAACTGTGGAAGTGTTTTTTTTTTTTTTTTCGAATTGATTTTCGAATTATTGAAATTTTTAGTGAAAAAAAAATTGAAATATAATATAAATTTCAAAATTCAATATTTTGAAAAATAATTCGAAAATTGAATAAAACTCTTCCAGAGTTTGTAGAGAATTCCGGGGAGAATCGAATGCGAAAAATTGCAATGCCATAACTTCAAAATTGTAAACGGCTTAGGCTTTTGAATTACAAGATTTTTAGATCTCTGAACTAATAGAAAATCCCATTCAAAGTTTGATAATCTTACACGCTACATACGACTCCTGTGAAGGTTTGCGGGTAACTGAGTGGCATACCTTAGTGTGCATCTGATTAGTGACACGTTAAGCCCCGTGCAGACGGTCAAATTTTTCAGAGAAGTGACAAAGTTAATAACAAACTAAATGACGATAACTTCCTAGCGTCAGCAAACCGTCAAACTTTTCATCAGTTTTTTTATTCCAACATGTTGGATATCGTCAGCAAAAAGTTTGTCAAACTATTTTCTGACGATAAAGTTTGAAGTACAAACTGACTTTCCGGCAATAATATTTTTTTATTTGCGCGTCATTTTAGTTCATTACAGCTAGGTACACCTACAAAAACCTCATTTTTTTCAAACTTAGTTAGTATCTATCTTGTTACAATGGCTGACGACAGACTCTTTAATACTTGGTTGTATTAGATCTAAGTATAGGTAGGCTACCTACGTTGTGAATTGTTTTCTATGATCTATTTTTGACTAACCTTTTCAAGACGATATTTTGTCATTAAAAACAAATTATTTTTTCTGGTTTCTTACTGTTCTAAATTTAAAAAATATACATACCAAGTTATATAATTTTTATTTTCACGATATATAACATTAATTTTGACGAAACGGACGCCAGTGAACCTCAAACTTTTGGCGAGAAAATTTGACCGTGTAGACACTCCTTGAAAACTGACGATAAGTTTGTCATTTAGTTTGTCATTAAGTTTGTCACTTCTCTAAAAAAATTTGACCGTCTGGACGGGGCTTTAGATACCAGATATAGCGAGATAATTAATTATTACGAATTATAATTGGCTGAGAGTTGGTTTTTAGAATACATATTGACTCCCTACATCCGGTCCCCTTTTCCCCCTCCCCAGGGGGTTAGAGTAACATGAAAGCTCTGATATTTTGCACACACTATTAGAAGGTTGAAAAGCAACTATTTACACAATAAATTTTTTTTCTTTAATATTGACATTTTTCACGGGAACGGTCCCCTTAACATGGTGGCAGCTGATTTAAATCTTTCAGAGTTATAAAAGAAAGTAAATCAGTAACTGAACAAAGAGAAAGAATAATTAACTGAACAAATGAGTGATACAGAAGAAACAAGCGAAGCAGCAAGTAACCAGACTTCTGCGATGTTGCCAAAAGTTTTGTCTCCAGCACGTTTATCTTTGGGTTGGAGAATTCACAAAGAAGCTGGAAGTTATTTAAACAAAGATGAAAGAGTTATGCAGCCTTAAGTGATCTAGATAGGCAACCGGTCATTACCTAAACAAAAAGCTTTATTTATACAAATACAAGATGGTGATGCTCTTGAAGTCTATAATAGTTTTTCAATAGCAGACGACAGTCCAATGCGCAGTATAATTGAAGCGTTTGGCAACCACATAATAGGGAGAAAGCACCCCAGCAAACATTGCAACGTCGGCCGTATGCTGGCGTGCATCGGTAACCTTATGGCAACGTCGTGCATCGGCAAATTGATTCATTTCGACATCGGCACAACGTCGGCTACACAACATACGGCCGTCGGATGGATATTATTTGTCGGCAGGACGTCGTTCCTACAACAGTCGGCCGACAGATTAATATTATTTGTCGGCACGATGTCAATACCCAACAATCGGCCGCTTGATGGATATCAAGTGTTGGCACGATGTTGGCAAAACATCTATAATTATGCACGCACATTGATTTTAAGTATTTGTTGCTGCGATGTTGACTAAACATATAAGAGCCGCTTCATACCTATTATACTGTATGTTTCAGGCCGCTTTCCATTATATAACTACTAGTGTACTTCCGTATTAAAATTTATGGGGTATCAAAAGTAAATTATATAAATAGAAGGCTAGATATTTAAAGGAAAAAATGTAAAAAAAATTTATCTAATTTTTTTTTGTAAAATATTAGGTACAAAATTACACTAGAAATTTTTTTGCTAGCTATAGAAATTTTCATTTAAAAAATTTGTAAAAGAATTTAGAAATATAAAAACTGTGCAATAAAATTATGTAACAAATGTAGCAATGTAAAAAATATATTTTTAAATATTAAATAGAGTTACGTGTTTCGTTCCATTATTTATTATACTATCAATTATAAATCATAACGAGTTTGAATTAGCCTAGGTAATAAATATTGAAAATGAAAAATCATTAAATCAATTGAACCTAGGTATATGTACAGTGATAACAAATATACATATACATTTTAGTTACTCCTTACATAATATTTCGTGATATATTAATTCTTTCCGTTCATATTACGAACTTTTTCATAAAAAAACATTAATTTTTGACGTAGGTATATCACAAACATTTGCCGCATAGTGAATTATATATATTCAGAACGTTCTTTTAAAAAGACCTTAATTATATTGATATCGATGATTTAAATATTTTTGGGAAACCTGATCTCAGATTTAGTGTATTGATTAAAATTATCCAGTACAAATTTTGTGAAATACTTTGGTAACTGGATGAAAATAATGCTATCTATATACCTAGAATTAGTTATCGTGAACTTTGAGCGTCGACATTATTGGAACAATGCGAGCGCAGCCCCAGTGTATACTATATGTAGCGTCAGTCCAACGTCAGTCTAAATCTGTTATACGCCAGTTTAATATTTAATATGTACTACCATAAATTTGTTAATCAGACTGATTGCATTTCGTATGATTTATAATTAGGTACCCATTTTATCGAAATATAATAAGTGTATTAGAGCCAAAGAGAATTATCAACCCGGTTCTTCTACCTAACACAAATAGGTAGGTAAGTTCCTAGTTACCTAGCTATTTCAATTTTTAAAATTAAGGTACCTACCTAAAGTACCTCTATTATTCTATACCTAACTAGCATGTAGGCTATGGCCAGTGGCCACTAGGTCTTGAGTTTAGATACCTACAATCTCCGTTATCTTTCATTTTAATTTAAAATGAAAATCATTACTTAGGTACTAGGTACTAACTACTTAGATATGCTATCCGTTCGACGATATAGTATTTTATGAAGTGTCATGCCAAAATTGTACCTACCTAGGTAACTTATTTGTTTGATGGTAAATTTGGGTCTCATCATCGATTCATCGTCGACATAATGTCAGCCAAATATACTCTGCTTGATTGATAATATAATATAATATTAGGTACCTTACCGTACCTAGGACTAGGAGTAGGGGCTAGGGTCAAATTATCATTAATAACCTAGGTTGAAGTTGAACCTGAAGGTACCTAGACATTATTATTGTTGCTGTAACTGTAATCTGATGTTCATGAAGTCTAGTCTGTTCTCTGTAGACTGTAGCTAGGTATTTGTGCACTGTCACTGAACTGTGAACTCTTTACTCTTCTCAGACTTCTGATTTTCTAAGAGCCTGGAGAAAAGATATAAATTTTCCTTAATTTTGGCCACCTAATTCTCCAACATTTTTCGTGCTAAAATAATGAGTAAAATTTTTGGTAATAGCCTTATTGGAATAAATAGCAAAAAGTCCTTTGAGTCTCTGACATGACAAGAAACTTTATTTTGGAGGCTGTCAGTGCAGACTCATTCAGAGGACTTTTCACTATATATTCCTATATAGTATTAGTAATTGCTAATTAATGATGGTATATATTAATAATACCATTAATTTTAATACTTATTTTAGGAGGAAAAATGTTGGACAGTTGGAGCCATGGAAGATTAGCCAAAGTAAGGAAAATGTTAAATGTCTACAGCTTTTTTTTTGTTGACTTATACCAGCTTACAGCAACACTAGTAATAATGCCTACCTGAAGGCTTAACCTAATTAATAATAATTAATATAGCCTATTATCCATGTTACAGAGTATGTCAGTTAAAGCCAATTAATTGGCTTAGGTCCTAGGACTTAGGTAGATTTCAAAAGGCAAAACTCCTTGTCTAATTGGCTTTAAATTTTGAATTAATTCCTATGTTCCCATGTTAATTTTGGTTTGAAATCTTCAAAATATGAGCCAAATTCTAATTGGCTTAGCTCAGAATTTTATTGAAATGTTGGCTCAAAAATTGGATTACAATTTTCCAGCCTCTGAAACATGGTCTATCAGTGTACTAGTGAGCACCAGGTTACTAAGAAGTATCTGTGACTGTATGATTGAATACTTCACCATAATTCATAAATATTTTAAATTATAAAGAAATAGTCAAAAAAATTGATGGTTAACACTAGGTACTGCCTACTGTCTACTGAATGCATAGAAATTATGCATTTTTTGTCAATTTTAGGTATTTCTTTAAGCACAACTCTGAAATCTTTGCTAATAATTAAGGCTATTGTTAGCAAAGATTGTACTGCTAATATTAGTAATATACCAGTTTGCAAAGTGTGTCAATGTCACCAAAGATATATGGAAATGTTTTTTGAGGGGAAATATATCTGTGCAAGATCTTAGGTACTATTTTGTAATTAATTCCTATATTTACATGTAATTATTGCATACGTTTTGGAGATACAGCTAGCTTGCTAACTATAGATAAAGAAATACTGTATCCATCAAATGACTAAAAAAGGATTGTACTCATTTTGAAAATTTATGAAGTTGATAATACATTTACATGCCAATAACAATGTACAGCATTGATAGTGTGCAATTAAATGAATTAATTGTGTGAAATGGGGATAATTTTATTAGAATAGTTCAATCCAAATTTAAGGTCATAATTTATAGAAAATTGTTTTGAAATTAATTTCTTATGTAAAGTTAAGAATGATTGTAAATATATTTCATATAACTAGCTGCATTACTTTATTCTCAAGCTTGCAAAGTTGTGATTATCTTCTTTTTGACAAATAGCTATAAGATGATTGTTGTTAAATTTTGATGACTGTTCCATAATACTGATACCAACTTTTTCCTTTATAGTTAGCTGCTAACTACATCAAGCTGATGAGGTATGCAGCACTCTTCTGTCAGAAATCCTTCAAAGGAATAGCCATGGACTGCTTGGTGTCAGTGAAGATTGGCAAGAAGAACTCTTTTGTCTTCTAGGAGGAGGTGAGCCAGAACCTGTCTTTGCTGCCTACTCCTCTGTGGATATCCCAATGCAGGTGTGTCTTCATCATTCATTTAACTCTAGATAATGAAGATCTGACATTGAATACCTCGCATATAAAGTAATAAACTTTAATGTAAGAACTTTGAATAAATGTATAAATTCAAGAATTTGCATGGTGCAAACTTTAAAAATCTTAGTCTGCAATGGAGGGCCATTAGTCTTCTAAAATTGATGGCTATTTATGGTAGATTAAAGAAAATTTGTTCTCTAATTGGGGTAGTTCTTTTACTCAGGAATCTACATTCACTATAGAGGAATTTTACTGTATTACATGAAAGGTTCACTTTGAATGTATCACATGTTCTTGTGAGTGATATGGAAAGTTGATCTTAAAAATATCTTATATAATTAATTAAAATTTTGAATGATATAATCAACTCATAACTTTTGGTTATTTGAACAGATAGCCTTTTTTCCATAGGTACTGTTTTGGTCAATAATTTCTTTGTCTTTTCAGCCAAGTACATCGTGTGCAAAATGTGTGACGTCATCACTCTGGATCACATGAAGGAAGAGCAGATCGAAATGTACGCTCACATTGCAGAGATTGACCGCAAGGGAGAGAAGGTCTTTGAGATCTCCACTCTCAATATGGAGGGAGTGATGTAACTCTAGGAAGAGTACTCTGTCTGCGATCAGAAGCTTTGAGGAAAGAAGATTGAGAGTTTTCTTAACAGGTAAAGAAAGTGGTGCATTGACTACATTACTGTGTGCTGGCATGCTTTCGATAACCTTTATGCTCCCCAGGTGATCTATCTTAAAGCTGGTTGTGGTGAATGGAAGAAAAGAAGTATAGCTCTAAAATTATGCTCTTCAACTACAAGGTCTTAAATTTTGTGTTAGGTAGGCTTCATTTACTATCACCTTTGCATTTTCCTCCTCCAAACGTGAGTTCAGTCACAGATTCTTATGTCTATTTTCGTCACATTCCTTGGTAAGTGGCTGTATTCACGGATTAGCTTTTCTGCATCCATGAGCATTGAGCAATGTTATCGAAGGTGGTAAATGACATGATGACTTTGCTCATGTAGCCACTGTCCTTTCTGACTGCTTCTTCCAGTCCCTTGTACTTATTCACTTTCGAAGTCAGTGATATGACCAGAAATGGTCGGAGCAGACGTTAAACCTAAAATTATTTATCACTTGCAACTTCTAACTTTCTATTTGAATAAATATTGAGAAATAATTTAATAATAGTTTATAATATGCTAGATACATCAATAGCTTTTATTTTTTGTATAGTTTATACGAGGTATATTAGACCACTTCTGCAACAATTTATCAATGATTATTGTTTCATCCATCAGGCAAACTTCGCTGACTTCATATTACTGAAGACGCTGAAGTAAATTCAAAGTCTTGATGAATGATGAGAAAGACAGGAACAATGTTGGCATCTATGTTTTTCATGAATGGACTGAGACAGAACAGGTGAGAACAGTGATAGTTGAGCTCCTGGTCTTTACAGTAGTAATCCAATTGGCAGATTTTATTTATAAGGGAACCGTGAATTTTTAGATACAATTAATTAATTATTTATAAGGGATTTGCTTATATCTTATTCATCAACTTGTTCAAATTCTCAATTTCATTTCTCTTCCTTATCATATCAGACTCTGACTTCAGCGAGTTAACTCAGAAGATCTCCAACTGTGAATGCAATTACTGGCAAGTGGGTGAGACCTATTCAGAGGGAAAGCAGACCTAAGAGGCACGAGAGAATCACTACTGACAAGAGGTAAGTAAATACAAAAGTGATAGATAGCGCTACTCAGAAATAGTGATGAAGAGTAGTGTGATGGGTATTGCTGTTTGGATATTTCTTTTCTGAAATTGAATGTGCTGAAAGGACGATTGAAAATTGTCATAGTTCTGTAGAAATTTATATCTGCAAAAATGACTTCGGTACCAAATTTTTACAAATTATAATGTTTATTTCTCTACAAATTTATATCCTATACAATTTTATTCGTTCCCGCAGGACTAAATTCGAAAATGAACCTTTGAGGTTCGTGCGAAGAAGCAACATACAGGTCAGGCTGTTCCAAGGGTTAGATATGCTTCCCTAGCACCCAAATACGTACGAGGGGGTTCATCCTTATAAGAAGGGCCAAGTTGAAGGCTTTGGTGGAGAAGGCCATCAAGGAATGTCTACACTCTGATGCCAAAGCATTTGTTCCGTAGAAAGAGAGGCTTTAACACGAAACAGAAGTGATAAAAAATTTGTGAAATAAATTTAAAAGACATCTGCTGTATTATTTCATTTGCCTTTTCTTTATAAATTTGTAATATTCCAAATTTAGGCAATTTTATTTTCGAAATCTTTATGCAACTACTAGCCGCCATCTAACAGATCCTGGCAAACATCGTTGTACCGATACTAGCCATCATCTAAATGATGACTGCACCCGACACTTTGCCGCTCGTTGCCGACATTGGCCTGGTTGCACGGGTACGTTGACCCAGCATCTTGCCGACGTCTTTCAGTAACTGCAAGATGGTAAACCAATGTTGGCCGATGCTGGCTAAGGTCGGATGCCTGCATCATTTATACATTGGCTAGATGTACCACTGTTTGCTGGGACGTTACGTACGAGAGATATAAATTTAACAAAAGGCAACAAGAAGAAGGAGAAACACTAGAGAATTTCATAGCAGACCTTCAGAGACTAATTAAGAACTGTGATTATTGTGAAAACTGCCGAGATTCGATTCTTAAAGACAAATTAGTTTTAGGTATTAGGAACGTCTAGTTACAAAGAGAACTTCTCAAGGTGACAGATTTGACCTTGACGCGCACCATTGAGATATCCAAAGCAAGTGAGTGCGCAGTAAAATGGGGATGCGGCGCCTCATGAAGCATAGTGTAAATGGCCTTAATGCAAAACAAAGAGCTTTGTGGTGAGACCCGTAAACAAAATAAAAACTTCGTCTTAAAGTTTTTCAACGGTAAATAAAAGCGAATGCAGATATTGAGGAACGAAGCACGCTTTTAAGAAGGAATTATGCCCAGCTTATCAGAAGACTTGCAATTTATGTAAGAAAAAGAACCATTTCTCTAAATGCTGCAAAACTGAGAAGAAAGAAGACACTCACAGAAGAAGAACAACAACAGTAAACTACCTAGAAGAACATGAAGATGTGACGTTGTTAGTTTACTTCCTAATAACGTGTCACTATTTGGGTTACGTGTGATAGGATCCTACTCTTTTTCTTATTTTCAGATTCCTTTTTCTCAATATATCTCTTTCTACTAAATACTCATGGTACCATGCCCTAGAACCACCTTGCCACTATGGTTCCGACCTCAGGCCTCTGGTCCAAGCTTAACTGTATTTAGGGTAATAATGGTAATGTAATTAACACTTAAAGAGAATATATTCATTAGTCAAGCAAGGGTTATTACAAAGAGTATCTCCACTAGAACGCTCACAAGTTAATGTCTCAATTGTTAGAATTAGGTTAAATAACAGTGGGTTAACAACGTTAAGACATAGAGTTTATTTAAAGAGTAAATATGTTATACAATTAGAAGTCTATGGAGAGATGAGTGGAACTCATCTCTCACTGAGTAATGTTCAAGACAGACTGCCTTCAGAAACTACAAGACAGGGTATTTAACCCTCGACGGAAGTGTGATCGACTTTAGACCTTATGTCCGTTTCTCATTAAAAGTAATACATGGTTATTGAAACAATAGGTAATTTAATATAGCTGAGCTAGTCTAACAGGAAGTTAACATTAAATATATAACGAGTGTGCAATACATTTAACTAAAATTTCAACACTCCTCCTCACACGACATTATATATTTTTCATACCTATTAATTTAACAAATTTGGTAAATCTATCAATAGGCAACGGTTTAGTGAATATGTCAGCAAGCATAGTTTCACTTACAAAAAAGAAATATTTTTCAAGCCGTTCTTAGTGTTTAATATGTCAGACGATCCATTAAAAAAAAACAATGAACAACAATTTACATAGGAAATGAATTATTCTAAATTTAAAGACATAAATCCCATTTTAATCAATCCTAAAATTCAAAACATTAAAACTCAAATTGAAAAATTCTGAAATTCAAATTGAACAATCATAAACATCAAACCTATAACTGCAAGAATTTTAAACATTTATTAATGGTTTAATTCTATTTCAAATAATTCCTTTCTTCCCCTCTTTTTATTTCTGAATGTCGATATTAAATAGAGTCTTCAGAAATTCAAACAAAAATATACTATGTATATAAAATATTTCAAACTTACATATAACATAAAAAATAGTATGAATACACATCAAAACTGAACTTAACATATTGTGACATTCTTGCTTTAAACAATCAATAATTTTATTTCAATTTAACTTGTAAAAATTAACATTGATTAACAATCATGCAATTAAAATTAACATCCTTCCGTTAAAAAATAGAATTTCTATTTTTTAATTATTTTATTGAATAAAATTTACTATTAAATTCTTTCTTCAGAAAAATTTAAAGTTCGTTTAATATTTTACTGCAAATTAGTTATAAATATAACCATTTCATTTATGTATATTAATTTAAAAATATTTCATTCCTGCAAATTCCTAATTTATTTTGACTCTAAAATTTTCTAATCATCAAAATCTAATTAGTATTTCAAAATGAAAAAATATTTATTTCTAAATATTCACTTCTAAATATTCACAAATATTCACAGTATGAATATCAATTCATCTGTATTCAATTCATATGCTCACCTAATAGACCGCGTACTTCTATTAAGTAAACATGCTGAGTCATCAATTAAAATAATAATTAAATGCTGTGTCGGTAGTTTTTGTTACGATTCAAAGATTAATCTGCTGATCATTAACAAGCAATAAAAATTCTATCTAACTACTATCCAAAAGACTAATTTCAATTAATTTGAGAATTCACTTCACAAATGCTGAAGCAAGTTGTACACCGGTGCAAGAACCGTAGAGGCGAAAGTTAACTAAACCTACCACTAGACTTTTAGCAACTTAACACTACCACTTTCTTGTGTAGCTATTTACAAACAAACAAGTCTTTACTTATTTTACTTCTTGTAGTTGTAGTTCCCATAGCCACCACAAGTATGTGGAGTTGCTCCAGCTTTGCTGGGGCGTTTGTCCGGTTTGTTGTCCATAGCCACTCCAAGTACCGGCAGCTTGTCCAGTGGTTGCGGCACTCCAACCGCCCGGTGCCTGTTGTCCCCAGTTGCCGTAAGAGGTTTGGGTTGGCGGTGTCTGTTGCTGCTGTGCATAGTAATTCTGCTGCTGTCCATAGTACCCCCCACTGTTCCAAGTGCCGTATCCTCCTCCTTGCTGGGTGTATCCAGATTGGGGTAGCTCTGGGATGAGTAGCTGTTACCCCCATAGCCCCCTGAACCGTAACCACTGCTGCTGGAGTTATCGCCCTGTTGATGTCTGTTTCCGTCTAGGGGAACAATCCCCGGTAACTTATTTGAAGACATGTTTTCAAAGTATTTATTATCTTTCAATACTTAACAAACATAAACAAACAAACCAGTTAAATTGATTTACTGTTTGACTGAATTGATGTTTTAAAATTATTCTAATTCATAAGAATAACTTCACTGAATATAATTGCTAATATTCAATTGGAACAGCAACACAAGTATTAGTTCGCAAGAACCTTTTGTTGAAAGTATTTACTATCATTCAATACTTAACAAACATAAACAACCAATGCAGTTAAATTGATTTACTGTTTAACTGAATTGATGTTTTAAAATTATTCTAATTCATAAGAATAACTTCACTGAATATAATTACTAATATTCAAGTGGAACAGCAACACAAGTATTAGTTCGCAAGAACCTTTTGTTGAAAGTATTTACTATCATTCAATACTTAACAAACATAAACAACCAATGCAGTTAAATTGATTTACTGTTTAACTGAATTGATGTTTTAAAATTATTCTAATTCATAAGAATAACTTCACTGAATATAATTACTAATATTCAAGTGGAACAGCAACACAAGTATTAGTTCGCAAGAACCTTTTGTTGAAAGTATTTACTATCATTCAATACTTAACAAACATAAACAACCAATGCAGTTAAATTGATTTACTGTTTAACTGAATTGATGTTTTAAAATTATTCTAATTCATAAGAATAACTTCACTGAATATAATTACTAATATTCAAGTGGAACAGCAACACAAGTATTAGTTCGCAAGAACCTTTTGTTGAAAGTATTTACTATCATTCAATACTTAACAAACATAAACAACCAATGCAGTTAAATTGATTTACTGTTTAACTGAATTGATGTTTTAAAATTATTCTAATTCATAAGAATAACTTCACTGAATATAATTACTAATATTCAATTGGAACAGCTACACAAGTATTAGTTCGCAAGAACCTTTTGTTGAAAGTATTTACTATCATTCAATACTTAACAAACATAAACAACCAATGCAGTTAAATTGATTTACTGTTTAACTGAATTGATGTTTTAACATTATTCTAATTCATAAGAATAATTTCACTGAATATAATTATTAATATTTAATTGGAACAGTAACACAAGTCTTAGTTCGCAAGAACCTTTTGTTGAAAGACTGTTTACCAAAGGATAAGGTCACAGATTTAAAGGTAATTTGTGACCTCTCTTGACACCTCTTCCGCACAAATACTAAATAATTATATTATAAACAAGTGCATTTTTCGCTAGAGTAATCATTATACTTGACCTCATTAGCGCGTTAACACGATATGCTTACGCAAGCGTTTTGAGTGATATGTTTCATGTAGGTTAACACTTTTTCACTGCTCTTCGTTTTTATATTACTGTTATAAACTTCTAATTTGTTTAAACATAATTTGATTTATAAACTCTTATCGTTCACTGGGCCCATAACCTGTTAGAATTAGGTTAAATAACAGTGGGTTAACAACGTTGAGACATAGAGTTTATTTAAAGAGTAAATATGTTATACAATTAGAAGTCTATGGAGAGATGAGTGGAACTCATCTCTCACTGACTAATGTTCAAGACAGACTGCCTTCAGAAACTACAAGACAGGGTATTTAACCCTCGACGGAAGTGTGATCGACTTTAGACCTTATGTCCGTTTCTCATTAAAAGTAATACATGGTTATTGAAACAATAGGTAATTTAATATAGCTGAGCTAGTCTAACAGGAAGTTAACATTAAATATATAACGAGTGTGTAATACATTTAACTAAAATTTCAACATCAATAACTAAGACTGGAGATAAGGTGTGTAGCTCGCGAGAGCAGATCGGTAACTAACTTGAATGTTACTTACTTACAATCATATAGGTTCGTGATGACAGTAATGCATACACAATAGCTGTGTTTGCCTTACTACATCGCTCCCCCCTTCCGAAAATTTCAAAGTTACAATTCACATTTTTCCAAAACTGCCAGCTGGTTTGTCCACCCATTGTTACTCTATATTGAACAATGTTCAGACGCTCACGCTGTTAGTGGAAACATGTGTTTTGGATCTCTTGAAATTTCTCGAACCGGTAATAAATACATTATTAGAAAATTGAAAAATTTGAGTTTTAATTCGTTCTAGAAATATTTCAGACTAATGTGCATTCACCAAACTTTCTTAAATTTTTAATCTTACCTATACAATCTTAATTTTGCTTTAACAATATTTTTATTTATTCCTAAAATAATCTAAGTTATTCCTACCTAATATGTCTCAGTTCAAAATGTAACAACTTTTTTATTTTATAAATGTAATAACTTGCCTAATCTATCTGAGATCTCACCCCTCCCCTCCTAATATGTAGAATATTATTCTAAATATCATCAGAGACCTTTGATCACTCCAATACATTACACATGTTTGTTACTGCATTTACATTTAAAAAAAAAATTTATAATCCAAAAAAAAAAAATATCATTTATAAAAATATATTTTATTTAACTTAGTTATGTTTTATTTTAATAAAATTCCTTCTTTATTGATAAAAGTAATTTTTCATTTTAATTTATCATATGTTATGATATCGTATTTTATGACTTTTTAATTAATTTATATTCTTATTTGAATTTATATGAATTTTGATCATCTTTATCAAATTTTGAGACAGTCTTAATCCTTAAAATTAAACATTAAAATTAACACCGAAAGAAAAAATTAAAATTAAAATTCAATTCAATTGAAAAACGATTATTGTAAATTTTCACTTAAAATTACCCAAACTTAAAATTAAAAAAAAATTAAAATAATGGTCAAATTTAGTTTGAAAAAAAAATTTTTTTTTCTTAAATACTGCTAGATCTTGTATTGGTAATTTTGCTTTTTGGTTTTTGTTTTTTATATGGCATTACTATAAATTTTGTCGTCTGAATGTTTATAGCCTGATCGTTAAATATATTTACTGTTCCACTTAGTTCCCCTGATCTAAAGGGGTCCCTCTTTTAATCTGATTAAAGGCTTCAGTCGCCATCTTAGACCTCAAATTCCGCATTTCGTACATCCTCATATCCTCATCGGACTTCATCTTTCTGGATTGATTGTAACCACATACCAGAATCATCACAACTAGCAATGTTAGGATTAACACCAAAATGTCGCTAAACAAATCTGGTATTAGGTCGTACTTTGTAGACCCCATGTTTTTAATGGCATGCTCTAGATGAGCCTTGTTCATCGAAGTTGACTTCTGGATCAACTCCACTACTGAGTTCAGGTCAAAGTTGCTCTGAGTCTGTCCCATCGCTCCAGCTGATCCCTTCTCACGACCTTGAATTACAGTTCTGTGTGTCAACCGGCTGTGAGTGGCTGAGAGTCAGTCACTGGCTGTTTATGGCTGAGGGTCTGTTGGCTGTGTGGATAGCTGTGTCCTCGCTGCCTCACGTTCACTGAAATCAAAACGATACTGTTAGATCATGGCCCCTTCTCTTTTTTAGTTATTTTATCAGATTTCAGTCTCATTTTGAATTAATCATTTTTGCTTTTAAGTTATTTCAGTATTTCATCCTAAATTTGAATATTTATATATATATATATTTTTTTTTTTCAAATTTTCATTCTGATTTCAAACAATTTTACTACTACGTTTACAAAATATAATTCATCTTATTCGTTCACCAACATATAAACACAAAATTTAAAATTAACATGCATTCAACAAAAAAAATTAATCCTCTTAAAATTATTATATGAAATTTTATATTAATAAAATTCATAATTCATCCCATCAACTTAAATTAAATACATACAATAATTCTCTTACTGAGCAAAGGAAATATTGTAGTTTGAACAATGAATGGTATGATCTGTTTGTTTGACTTGCGTAAGCAAAAAAAAAAATGTAAACATTTCTCTGAATCTTTGCATGTAACCGTGTTATATGTCCCGTGTTCGTGTGTATGTAACATGTTACTCATGTTACTTCGTGTTATGTGTTCCTTTTTTGGGCTACCTATATGATGTTTATATTCAAATTTCTCATAATTTGATTTCCTGTTTAATGATGTTAATGAAATTATTTAATTAATTTGTTGTGAATTTTTCCAACTTAGTTAGGTAATTTATGTTACTAGTTATCGTTTGATGTCCTAATTTAATTATAGCTTTGTTTTTTTTTTCACTTGTAATACTGTACCTGGTCCTATCCAATTTAATTGTAATTTATGTGTTTTTTGATAATTTCTAATTAATACTCGATCACCTATCTGTATAATTTTGTCTTTTCGTGTCTTATTGTGGTAAATTATGCGTTTGTTTGATTGATTAATTATGTTAGCTCTTATCTGATCTTGAATAAATATAGCTTGTCTGGCCTTAATTTTGACTATTGATTCTGATGTATCTAAATTGTAAAGATTATCCAAATTTTCTGCTTGAATATTTGGAGATGTATCACGACCAAAAAGAGCGTATGAGGGTGTATCTTTCAAGGACATATTGACCTGGTTGTTAATTGTGTTTTGGACAATATCGAGAAACATGTCCCAATTATTGTGATTTACTGTGGCTACATAGAATCTTAATAATTTGTTAATTCTCTGGTTATTTCGTTCACAAATTCCATTGGAATATGCTGAATATGGTAATACCTCACATTTGTATATCTGATGTATTTCACTGAAAGTTCTAATTGCGTTAGACTTGAATTCTTTCGCACAATCTGACATTAACGTTTTGGGATATCCACAACGACTAAATGTTTTACTTAGACAATCAATTACTGTGTTAGTTGATTTGTCAGCTACTGCGTGTAATTCGTTATATCTTGTCAACATACATGTTATTGATAAAATGTATTTGTTGTTCGTGTCAGTTGTTATAAAAGGTCCTATAAAGTCAAATGAAACTGTTTCAAATGGTGTATTAGCTACTGGAGCAGACATTAATTTAATTGGTGTATCTAGACTTCCTTTAAGGATTTTGCAAACGTCACATCTTTTAATAAAAGATTCTATGACCGATCTTTCTTGAAAATGATAATATTTTAGTCGAAATTTAAATAGCGTATGAGCTAAACCACAATGAGTGTTAAAATGTATTGAATTAATTACTAAATTGATCATTTCATTTGGTATAACATAATTAACAATACTGGCTGCCCGAGTATCTATTTTCCGATGTCGATATAATATTCCGTCTAATATGAAAAATTCAGCTATGTTCCTAGATTTTCCTATTTGTTTTTTATTTAATATGTCCATTATTTCCTTACAAGCAAAGTCGTTTGACTGTGCAATCTTTAGTCTGTTTAAAGTCCATGTTATGTCTTCATGTTTAGGTATGTAGTTCAGAAATGGTTTTTCTTTGTTGATTTTATACAATTTAGATGGATCTGATTCTTGTTCGTTTTCTGAGTCTGTTTCTGAGTCACTGTCATTGTTGTTAATAATTTGTGGTACATTTAGCTCAGCCCTCGATCTTGTGGTTGCTATAAAATTTTCAATTGAGCTACAACTTTCATTAGATGGTGTTAAAAGTTCACAATCATCTATTGTTTCTTCCGTTAAAGGAGTTAATCTACTAAGGGTATCTGCTACCACATTGCGCTTACCTTCAAAATATTTGATGGTACACTCATATGTGCTAGCCTCGATTGCCCACCTGGCTAACGCCGTGTCTAATGGAAGTTTATTACCAAAAAATGCACATAAGGGTTTGTGATCAGTTAAAATGGTAATAGGATACTCTAGACATAGATATTGAAATTCCTTTAAAGCTAGATGTATTGCAAGGAACTCTTGTTTAGTCGTGGAGTATCTTTTTTGAGTAGAATTTAATGATTTACTGAAATATGCTATGGGTCTTAATGTTTTGCTTTTGGTCGAATCTGATTATAGCAGTGCTGCGCCAACTCCGATATTTGAGCTGTCAGTAAATAAATAAAATGGTCTGGAATAATTTGGATGAGCTAAAACCGTATCTGATGTCAAAATATTTTTGAGACTAGTGAAGCTAGCCTCACATTCGTCAGTCCAGTCAAATTTAGTGTCCTTCCTTAATAGTCTATATAATGGGTCGGCTTTCTGACTAAATTTAGGTACGAACTTACGAAAATAATTCGCAAGCCCTAAAAATCGCTGAAGTTGTTTTACATCTGTTGGTCTAGATGCTTCTCTAAGTTTTTCGTTTTGGATACATCGGATGCCCTCAGTAGTGACTCGATGTCCAAGAAAATTAATTTCGTGTTTAAAGAATTCACACTTCTCTAATTTTAATCTCAAATGAGTTTCACGTAAACTCATTAGCACTTGGCCAATATCATTTAAATGTTGTTCATATGATCGACTAAAAATTAGGATGTCATCAATAAATACGAAACATAGTTTCCCTAATACATTACTTAACGCTTTTGTCATTATTGCTTGAAATACTTTTGGACTATTGACATAACCAAATGGTAGCTTTCTGAACTGCCATTTCTTACCATTTACCGCAAATGCTGTAAGTTTTTTAGATTCTTCGGAGAGTTCCACCTGGTGAAATGCGCTCCTCAGATCTAAACTAGAAAATATCTTTGACCCACCTAATGATCCTAACATATCGTCTACTCTAGGTAAAGGAAATCCTTGTATATGGACACACTTATTTAATGATCTGAAATCTATTACGGGTCGTATTTCCCCATTCTTTTTATGAACCACTATCACGGGGAAGTTGAACTCGGACATTGAAGGTTCTATTGTTCCTTCCTTTAACATTGATTTATTAACTTCTTCAAGTTGTTCTTGAAATTTATGTGGTATTCTATACGGTATTTTGTTTATTATTATATTAGGGTCTTTCAATTTAATTGTGTGTTTACATATACTAGTAGTCCCGATTTGTTCGTCATTGACCGTGATTACGTCTCTAAAGTTATTTAGTAACTGCGTCATTTTGTCTTCATACTCTGACATTCCACATGATATGTCAGCATTAACTAACCTTCTCAGTGCTGATGGCACTGTCTGAGAATTGTTTTCTTCATCAGCACTTAATGTGCTGTCACGGCTTCTATCAGCACTTCCGTCACGTGATATTTTACACTTCATATCTCGGTTGCCATGCGTTGTAACTAATGGCTCTCCATTAATTCCAACTGCATGTACCTTTGACTTTTCATAAATTAGTTCAGGGGTAACGTTTCGTTCAAATGGCTTTGTTTTTTCGTCACTCAACACGTTTCCTAATCTAGATTTATGAGTCCTATTATTTAAACACTCCGATATAGTCGCTATATTTACTTCGACTTGCTGTTCGTACGTCTGAAGGTTTCCAACTATCATATTGTCCCTTAATATGATATCACTATCCGTCGGATTCATTACGAAAACTGGGCATATTGACACTTGATCTCCCTCCTTTTTTATGTCTTCGATTTTTATTAGTGTTTCGGCTATCACTAAACCGCTATTGAAACTTCTTTTAGCTATAATATAACTTCCTGCTTCGTTGTTTTTGACAAATCCATACAATATTTGTACGCTGTTTGCCTCAACGACTTGGCTATTTATATGAACATTTCCGTTCTTCTCGCGTTTTTTATTTTTATTCCTCGACTTCGTTTTTACCTCGGATTTCATAACCTTCGTTTGCCCTTTTTGTTGAGGTTTAACCCTTACTTTCGCAATACTACTGCGGCTGTTTGTTCGTTCGTTTATTTGTCTTATCAACGTTCTTCGTTTTGACCTATTTGAAGTAAGGACCAGCTCTGATATTAAGCAATCTGTGCTTAATAGTTCTTTAGTAGCTATTCTACGTTTTTCCATAAACGGAATTTTTTCTTCACCTAATTTCAATATTTTCTTATCAAAATCAATTTGCGCGTTCGTTAACACGTCCCTTCCTAATATTACATCCTATGGTAAGCTGTTGTTATCGATTAGTAAAGCGTTTACTCTTTGCTTGTTTGATTTTTTTGTTACTAATTCAAAATTTATTTCACCTTTTACTTCGGAACGTCCGTTTATGCCTTTAATAGTTACGTCCGATTTCATTATTTCCTCGTGACTCGCCTTTTAATTAAAATTACGACTGTTTACAAATGTTCTCTCGCTTCCTGAATCTATTAAAGCTTCCCAATCAAATTCTTTACTATGTAAAATTATCGTTGGCTTAGAAGTCCCTTTTATCGTATAATGACAGTCCGTCAATCCGCTTAATTCATCCTTATTTTTTACTAATTGAACTGTTATATACGTTTCGCTCGTTTTTTTATCCTCAACGCTTAACTCTTCTTCTTTTAATAAATCGAACTTATTTATACATTCACAATAATTTTTTGTATTGAGTGACGAATTACTTTTTCCATTGAATTTAACGTGCACCGGATCTAATTTATTCATGTTCAATTCACATGCGTGCACGGAGTTACCGACCGTTTTCACGTGAATCCTATCTGGTTTTTTACTTGTGTTTGTATTTACATGTTCTTTCGAAAATCCTTGCCCTGTCCTTGATTAAAAGGTTGTTGAGCACGGCATTCTCGTCCTATATGTCCTAATTTATTGCATCGGTAGCACTTAATTGTATCACTGTTACTGTGGGGGGTAGGGATAGGGTGGGGGTTATTAGTGTTGTGTACATATGCTCTGCCTGTGTGATTGTATTTGAATCTGCTTCTGCGTGCAAACCTACCTGCTGTTCCCCTGTTTCTTGCATTATATGCGTAGTATGCTTCTGCATCTTCCTGCATATCCTCGTGAATATTGCCTTGATTCTCACCCTCAGTTTTTTCTATCAAAAAAGTTTCTGTGTCATTGAAGTTCTTCTTTGGTATTAGAATTTTTTTTTTTCATGTGGCAAAGATCTCATTTTCTTTGTTGTAGCAGACAGTAAATTAGCTGTTGTCTTGAAAGGACCTTCTATGACTCCTTTGATGATACTGGGGTTGATCTGTGGACCCAATGTTGTTAAATACATTGATGTATTCATAAGGTCTTTTGCGTGCTTTTTTAATCTACGTGTGAATGATTCATCGCTTTCAGTTGCTGTCCTTATTGGAAATTGGGCGTTCATTGTGTCGTCATTTAAAATATAATCTGTGACTTCGCCAATTTTTTCCAATGTACTTAAAATGTCACTGGCAGCTGTAGTTTCATCTTTCAATTTATTAGTGTATAATTCATGACAGATATCCTTGCTGTCTTTCTGCACATATATGTCTTCTAGTACCGTGCATATCTCTTGGTATGTGCTATCTTTAAATGTTTTACCGTTAATAACGTTATTAACAGTAATTTGAAAATCTCCTAGCTTGCAATCAGCGCTCCTGAAAAGTATCTTTTTTTTTCTATGTCATCTTTATCCCCTAAGCTGGATATATGATTATTTAATAGACTTAGATGTTGTTTAAACGTGTTCTTTTCCTCGAAAGCTGGATCTTCTGGCCTTCTTCTTCCTCTGAATATCGGCAATGAATCAGAATTAATTATTGTTGTACTCCTGCTCTTTATTATCTCTTGGAGTTGAGCTTGTGTTAATTCAACCTACATTTCTGTGTTTGTTTGTTTCCCTTTCCTATGTGTGTTCTCTTTGGGGGGTGTTTTGGGGGGTGTTTTGGGGGTTGTTTTGGGGGGTGTTTTGGGGGGTGTTTTGTTCTGTTTAGTTTTCTGTATTCTCGGTTTAGTTTTTCTTCCAGATCTAAATTCTACAGCTTCAGAATTTATCGCTTCGTCCTCTGAAGTTGGCATGTGTTTTCTATCCTAATGAAGTGTTATTATGTACTTAAACAAGTGTAGTGCACGTGTAATCACTAATTATGAAAAAGAAAAAAAAATAATGTCAAAAAAAAATAATCCTTCAAACATAAAAAATAATCATTCAAATAATAAATAATAAATAATTATTCAAATATAGAGCAATATTTGTTAAATCAATAAATATAAAATATTTATACCTGTCAATTAATAACAACACTCAGCAATTCAAAGCTAAAAGAAATGCATGCACACATACATCCTATAATTATAACTGCTGCAATAATGATTAATTATTACCTTCTGCTTATTGCTTATTCACCAACAACAACTCTTGACTAAACAGAACAGATTTATTCACCACTGGACTAAGTTCTAACACTTAGAACTTACTCTGATCGCTTCAAAAATGAGACTGAAAAAAAAGCAAGGATGACATTACATTATATGTTATACTCAACTTCCGGTTCCATGTACAGTGGGTCCCGCTTATCAGGTTTTGTCGTTGATTTTTGCTCTGATGTTAACTGTTATGACATTAACTGTTAACTGGTTAACTGAATGTTCACTGAACGTTGTGCACTGAATGTCATGCACTGTATGTTAACTGAATGTTCACTGTATGTTGTGCACTGACTGCACTGTATGTTAACTGAATGTTCACTGAATGTTGAATGTTCACTGAATGTTGAATGTTCACTGAACGTTGTGCACTGAATGTCATGCACTGTATGTTAACTGAATGTTCACTGAATGTAGCAGTTTGAATAAATACTTTTCAGATGTAGTATTTAAACAAATTAGACTCTCAATTTCTGGTTGATTTACGGCTTTTTTGCATGTTGTTTATAATCGAATGTTTTCCATCACCATTCGCCAACGTGCAACGCTTTACCCTTGTCGCTTCCTCCCTCCGTGCTTTCCAGTTTCTTCCAGAATTTTCCAGAATTTCCAGAATTTTTTTTTTCAGACTGGTTAGTCTCACTGATTGTCTCTGCTCATTCAAATTTCAAATTAGGCCATCTGTACTCTCCTTATCCTTCCGATAATTTTCGAGATGCCGTTTGCTTGACCTTGAGTTGAATTATCTTTATACTTTATCACAAAAACTGAACACCTTAATTGAATCGTATCTTCATATAGGGTCGCAAAACCCGGTCTTGCTGTAATCAAATACTCTCCAATCAGATGGTTAACTTAGTTTTTGGTAAACTACAAAGCTTTCAATCTTTTACTTTAGTAATTGAATTTCCGCACATTAAACTCGAATTACTTAATCACGCACCATACGGTCACCAATGTGACGTTGTTAGTTTACTTCCTAATAACGTGTCACTATTTGGGTTACGTGTGATAGGATCCTACTCTTTTTCTTATTTTCAGATTCCTTTTTCTCAATATATCTCTTTCTACTAAATACTCATGGTACCATGCCCTAGAACCACCTTGCCACTATGGTTCCGACCTCAGGCCTCTGGTCCAAGCTTAACTGTATTTAGGGTAATAATGGTAATGTAATTAACACTTAAAGAGAATATATTCATTAGTCAAGCAAGGGTTATTACAAAGAGTATCTCCACTAGAACGCTCACAAGTTAATGTCTCAATAACTAAGACTGGAGATAAGGTGTGTAGCTCGCGAGAGCAGATCGGTAACTAACTTGAATGTTACTTACTTTCAATCATATAGGTTCGTGATGACAGTAATGCATACACAATAGCTGTGTTTGCCTTACTACAAAGATGACAGCGACAGCCAATCCAACATGGAGTGGATAAACAACATAAATAAGGACACGAAATCAAGCAAAGAAATAAAATGCGCGTTACTTATTAACAATGAGAAAGTAAATTTTCAAGTAGATAGTGGAGCGTCAGTGAACACAATACCTGAAAATTTTGTGAATGACTATGAAATAACGAGTACAACACTTAGTTCTTGGAACAATGAAAAATATAAATCTATTGGTGAGTGCAGACTTATTGTGAAAAATCCTAAAAATAATAAGAGATATAATGTGAAATTTTTAGTGTGTAATCATGATCTAACTCCGATATTAGGACTGAATGCTAGAACCCAAATGAAAATGTTAACGATCGAAGAAGAAAATTTTGAAAGAATTATGTCAGTGAATATTGAAAATTACAGTGAAGTGTTTAATGATACATTAGGAACATTCGAAGGTGAGCAGAAATTGAAAATAAGAGAAAATGTAGTGCCTGTTGTAATGCAGTGTCGAAGTATACCCATTGCAGTCAAACCAAAACTAAAAGAAGAATTAGATAGACTACAGAAGATGAATGTAATCAAAAAAGTGAATGAACCGACAGATTGGGTGAGCCAGATAGTAGTAGTGCCAAAGCAAGATGGCAATATACGAATCTGTATTGACCCAAAGGAACTCAATAAAGCGTTAATGAGAGAATATTTTGTACTGTCAACGATCAAAGATGTGCTGCATGAGCTAGAAGGATCTACATTATTTTCTAAAGCTGATATTGGCATGTAAAATTAGACGATGACAGCAGCAAGATGACTACATTTCAAACAGAATTCGGACGATTTCGATGGCTTGGATTACTTTTTGGATTGTCTGTATCAGCAGAGATGTTCCAAAAGAGACTTAAAGAAGCATTGACAGGACTGGAAGGTGTCATTTGCATAGCTGACGATGTCGTCATTCACGCGAGGAGTAAGAAAGAACACGAAAAAAGAATGAAAGGCTTCCTAGAGAGAAGTCAACGAGAGGGGATCCGCCTGAACAAGAAGAAAATGATGTACGAACTAGACTCAATCACATTCATGGGGCACACAATTACAAAAGAAGGATTAAAGCCAGACAAATTGAAAGTTGAAGCCATTCAAGAACTCCCTACCACTACAAACGTGACCCAGCTACGCAGTTTCTTAGGTATTGTAAATTACCTGGGAAAGTTTATCAACAATTGCAGTGGAATCTTGCAACCTCTTCACAACTTAGTCAAGAAAGATGTGGAATGGACTTGGTCCAAAGCGCAAGAAACTGCTTTCAAAGTAATCAAGAACAAGATAGCTAATATTAGTCTCTTAGCATATTACGACCCGAAGAAGGAACTTACACTTGAAAATGATGCCTCAGAATATGGAATGGGATCAGTTCTCAAGCAGGAAGGAAAACCAATAGCCTATGCTAGCAGGCTACTCACGAAAACAGAAAAACGGTATACACAAATAGAAAAAGAAATGTTAGCCGTTGTATATGGACTTGAAAAGTTTCACCATTATGCTTATGGCAAAGATATAACTGTCATAACAGATCATAAGCCACTTGTCAGTATCAACCAGAAGACACTGTCAAAAGCACCAAAGAGATTGCAATCTTTACTTCTTCGCATCATACAACATGAAACTCCAATATAAACAAGGAAAGACTTTGATTATAGCAGATGCCTTATCAAGAAACCCATTGAACAAACGGGAAGAGCTATTTTTGTGTGAATAATATCAGAGATCTACCTATAAAACAAGAGCGATTTGAAGACATATCAGGATAGCGACCAGTAAAGACGACTCTATGTGTCAACTGAAATACATCATCGCCAATGGTGGGAAAACGTACCTTCACAAGTGAAGCCTTATTTTCATTATCGTGATGAAATGACAGTTGAGAACGGAATAATCTTACGAGGATCAAGAATCGTCATTCCACCCTCACTTAGAAAGGAAATGAAAATTAAAGTTCGCGGGCCGCACCGGAGTAAACTCATGTTTACGAAGAGCAAGGAGCTACATATATTTCTGGCATGTCTACAGAAATCAGACAATATGTTGAAAACTGCAACACATGTGCCTCACTTCCAACTAAGCAACCAGAACAACCACTCAAGCTACATGAGGTCCCTAGCAGACCCTGGCAGAAAGTTGGAATCGACATATTCACCACTACCTCATCACTACGGATTATTTCAGCAAGTACTTTGAAATTGACCATCTACGGTAAATGACCTCATCTGAAGTAATTTCCAAGCTTAAAAATAACTTTGCTCGTTTTGGAATACCTGAAACCCATATATCCGACAATGATCCACAACTAGCATTGTTCGAGTTCAAAAAGTTTTGTTCCAAATGGTCCATCAAACACATTACAAGCAGTCCTGGTAACAGCCGTTCCAAAGGAGTTGCTGAAGCTGCGGTAAAAATTGCGAAACACATGATGAAGAGATGTATATTTAATAACAAAGACCAATATATAGCGCTTCTGAACTTAAGAAACACACCAGAAGAAGGCGTAGACTACAGTCCAGTTCAAAGACTAATTGGATGACGAACACGAACTCAACTTCCAACAATCAGCCACTTATTACAACCAACAGTAATTGACACAAGTAAAGCTAAGGCACAGATGGAAAACAAGAAAACAAGAATAGGACAGAAATACGACAAACGACATGAACTTTCACCTCTTCAAAGAGACGATATAGTTAAGATGCAGCCGATCGTCAATTCTAAATATCCATGGAAAACTGCAACCGTAAAGAGACAACTAACTAGCAGGAGTTATGAAGTTCAAACGGATGACTCAAGAACTTATCGAAGAAACAGACAGTTCCTTAGATAGCAGCCAACTCACATAGCCAACACAATTCCTGACAATAGTAACCAAGAATGCATCAATAAGCCCAAGACAAACTCTCCTAACAAGATACAGCCAATGACATCTAGATTTGGTCGTGTGATTCGAAAACCTAAAAGATTTGATGACTAATTAGTTTGCTTATTATTATTGTTCGTGTTCTATTATTATTTACATATGGCATCGCTATTTCACATTCCACTAATTATAATAATATGATTTAATTTGAACGCATGTATTATAAGTTGTTCTCTATATTCAAAGAGTTATCTAAAGGAATGCTTAAATATTTATCATTTGATTTCATTGTTTCATAAGAAAGGAGGATGTTAAGTGATATGTTTCTTATATATTATTTCATATATTAACTATTATTCATTATTATTAAGTGATACATTATATAGCAAAGGGTATTCGTATTTGATCACGTACGCATTATTGTGAGTTCATGAGATACAGTCATAGAGTAAACAAGTGTGTTACCCCTGTGTCTCATTCTCCTGTGTCACTCATACCTTTAACAAATAACTTAACATAGGGGACTACGTCAATTGTAAAGATACGATCGGACATTGTCACGCTAGTGCGATTGTTCACTGGATCAACGTAAAGTAAGCGATATTGGAACATCGGTTGTTGAACAGTGTTCCTTCAGTACCGTGAAAATGAATGGATAACCAATCAAGTGATTTTTCGAATGCCAGTGCATTAATTGATTGTTATGAATCTAATTTTTTAAACTGCTCATTGTAAATAAGTCACGGAGGGTTCCTGAAGCTGTCTTCGGTGAATAGAAGAGAAGTGGGGTGGCGTCCCTTGGGACCCAAACTGTTGTAATTTGGATTATGTATTGTTTATTTTATGTTGACCATGTTTATAGTGTTTTTAAATCTCCATGCAGTTTTAGAGGATAGCGTTAGGGTTGTGCTCTACAATTAAATTAACGAGGTTTTACATTTTGTGTTAGGTAGGCTCGTAGACCTCATTTACTATCACCTCTTCATTTCCCTCTTCCATCCTTGAGAGCAGCCACCGGTGCTTGTGACCATTTTTGTCACATTCCTTGGTAAGTGACAACATTCACGGAGTAGCTTTTCAGCATCAATGAGCGTCATGAATTTGTCCATGAAGCCCCTTTCCTTTCTGACTGCTTCTTCCAGTCCCTTGTATTTCCTTTCCTTTTGGCGTCAGCGACATGGCCTTTGGTTCTGAAGCAGACGTCAAACTTCTACTAAACGTAAATAATTAAAAGTTAATGGGCTATTTAACATTTTCTATTTTAGAGTAAATTCTGAGTTATCGGACGGTTCCACATTTTCGAATATGTAAGAAATAAATATACAGATTGACGCAGGAAAGCGTTACTCTTTTCATGCACCAATCGTAGCTAGGTTATCTCGAAACGCCTTTATTAGCTTCTCCCTTCTGTTTTGCTTTTGCTTCGGCTGTAATCTACCGTTTTCTGTCAATATACTGTTATCAGAAAATAAATTATAAAAATTTCGTCTTTTCATCCTATAAGGCTCTAGGCTAGTCGTATTGTAGGTTCATCTATGACTGTATCTTCAGTATGATCTCCCTGACCTCAAAGTAGTGGGCACTGTCATCGTAGGAGGAGGAGGCCCGGCGTTTTGAGATAACCTAGCTACGATTGGCGCATGAAAAGAGTAACGCTTTCCTGCGTCAATCTGTATCTTTTCATGCTTTCTACGCTAGGTTATCTCAAAACGCCTTTATTAGCTTCGACATACCACCAGGCCCATCTTCAAGGAGGAGGCAAAGACAGTTGCGGTGATGGAAGACTGAAGCTTATTTATTAATACTCTATATATTAAAGGTCAAATAAACATATGATAGCAATTACATATATTCGAAAATTGAGAACAAAAATTAATTTTAACATATGGCTGTCTTTATATGATACATAACTTTTTATATGTATTTAGAAATAAAGGTAGTTTTAAATCAGGCAAAAAATTCATATATGTATGTATGTATTTTACCTAATACATAGATAATTTGTTAAATAACAATGATTTGTTTATTTGCCTACGTAGATAGGCTGATTCATCTAGATAACGGATATTTTCTGTCTTCCAGAGACGCATGATCGTGTCAAAGAATCTGTTGGTACTAATATTTGTTGATCAAGATATTCGCTGATGACCAAAACCCATTTCTGATAATTTCTGACATGGAGACTCCTCTGGCCCAAGCAATACTGTGGCTTATCTTGCGTACATCATGGGCCCGAACTTTCAGAGAGGTATCAGTTTGCAATACACTCTTTGCTAACCAGTAATTTAAACGACCAGATGTCAATGGTTTCCCTGATATTGGATGGACGAAGATGCGGTCCTTGTGTGGTAACGCATGTGTGCGATCAAGATATTTTTTCAGCTGTGTCACAGGGTATAATGGGTCATCAGTGTCTAATGCAGGAAAGTGAATTGGCGGTGGAGATCGTCCAATACTTTCAATTTTGAAAAGAAAGGTTTTTCTGACTGGGATAGTGACTGATTCCTGAGAATACAATATACCAGTTCTACTGAGATTAGCTAATTCAGAGACTCGATTTCCGGAAGCTAAGGCCACAAGGAACAAAGTCTTTTAGAGCAGATTCGTGATTGATATAGTAGAAGAGTTATATTTCGGAGTGGAAAGTAATTTAAATACTTTTTCCAATGACCAATGAGGTATTAGTTTCTTCACAGGTGGCTTTTTCAGAAATTGGGATCGAGATAATAAGGAAAAATCTTTATCAGTTAAGTCTATATTGAATCCCATCAGAAGTAAGGAATTCCTGTATCCTAAAATTGTTTTTCCAGACAACCCCTTTCTGTTCTGAAGATAGATTAGAAATTTCATCACGTGACTTCTACGTAAACGTGCAATCCTTTCCGGTAACCAGCCTTAGAATGAATTCCATGCACATTGGGCCTGTCTGATGTCTGATTCTCGATAAGAAGAACACAGGGACCTCGCTACCTCTGAGCCATATTTCGACGTCCAAATACTCTTTAGAAACTGAATGCGGTCCATCTGTCGCAATTTCTTGAGTCTGCTTTCTGCCACTGACCCTGTACCATTTGAATGGGAGGCTCTAGAATGTGAAGGTGTGTGACACTGCGACTCAGGAGATATGGGAACCACGGTGATGCTGGGTGCCAAGGAGGTACCAGTACTCCGTGATATCTGTATGTTTGAAGTTTTGAGATTATTCTTGGCAGAAAGTTCTTCGGTGGAAATATGTAGACTTGATGCCACCTGTTACAATCGGTGATTAGCACATCTATCACCACGGCTTTCGGATGATAAAATAGGCTTACAAATAGAGGTAACTGTGAATTCAGTGGTGTTGCCATTAAATCCACTTGAAGTGGGCCGTGCCATATTATTATCTTCTGAAACATTGCTTTGGGTAGTTGCCATTCGGTCGCAAGTGGTTGGTCTCTGCTGAGTGCATCTGCCATTGTATTGAGTATTGAGGTTCGAAGGAATTTGTGTAGCATGTAGATGTATGTTTTGTGAAGTTATGAGCTTCACTAGTGTTTGTATACTGGATAGAAGTGATGGAGATCGAGATCCTCCTTTTAATATGGCCATTCTCGAAGGCTCATTGTCTATAAAAAGATGCATGCTGATGTCCTTCAGATTGAATGCTAAAATCCCTTTATCACGGCCAGTATTTCTTTCACGTTGATGTGTAAGACAGCCTCCCTTGAATTCCAATGTTCTTGACTTGTCATGTTTGTTTCTAAAACAGCTCCCCAACCACTTGAAGACGCATCTGTCCACATGCAAATGGTCTGTGGTGGTGGGCGGAATTTTGGTGGTGGATGAAATAGAGCCAATGAGGTCCAAGGAATTAATTCTGACAGGAACATTTGTGGTAGTGGCCGTACAACATCTCTGTTGACTGCTGAAGAAATTCGCTGTGTCTTCGCCAGAGGATGGAAATACGGACGGAGACGTTTGTATATCTGACAAACAAACGATATCATCCCCAGAAACTGTTCCCACTGTCTTCTTGATGTTTGCCGTTCCTCCATGAACTTCTGTGCCAGAAGCATTATCTCCACTTGCTTTTCTTTTGGTAAAACCCAGTGACCGGTATCTGGAAACCATTTATTCCCAGCCAAACCAATTGCTGAACTGGTTCTAGTTGTGATTTCTCGATATTTATGAGGAACCCTAGTCTGGATAGAGTATCTATGACTTGTTGTGTATGAATTCCTATTTGGGATTGGGAAGCAGCCCAAATAACCCAGCCGTCCAGATATGCCACCACATGTACTCCCTTCTGATGTAATAATTTTAGTGGCCATTTGAGGATTTGTGTAGATACTTGTGGAGCAACATTCAGCCCGAATGACAGGGCCCTGAAAAAGTAGAGATGATGATCTATTGTGAAAGACAGGAATTTCTGTAAATTGGGTCTTATTGGTATATGGAGGTACGCATCTTGCAAATCTATTGAGGTTAACCAAGCTGGAGGTTGAAATAATCTCGCGAGAGTTACATGATTTGTCATTTTGAAAGTTGGTGCTTTGATGTGCTTGTTTAACTGGCTGAGATCTAAAATTAATCGAATTTTTCCAGAAGATTTTGGAACTGTGAATATTGGCGATTGGAAACACGGTTGACATGGAACTTCGTAAATGGCTTCCTTTTTTAAGAGATCTTGGACAACTTCCTTTAGAAGTGTCGGTGCTGCTCTTCTTAATGTCATTTTGAGAGCTGGTGGAGATGATATCCATTCCCAATGAAAACCTCTTTTTATGATATTGTGAGTACTCCTTGGAGCACCGTTCCATTCGTTGAGATATGATGTCAGCCGTGCCCCTGGTTGTATTTCATGAATTGGAAGGTTTACGATTGGTTTGTGAATGCCTGGCTCCATGAGTGGATTTGACACTGCTGTGCCCCCCTGTAAATGGCCATCGGACACCCGCTTGGTTTGACTGATTTCACTTTGTTCCGGAATGGGGATTTGTTGAAGGTCTTTTGAATTAGTCACGAAAATTTTGTTTCTTATGGTTTTGCACAGTTCGTGGTACTCCAGAAAATGTTTGGCTACGTGGCCTTTTACGTTGCGTAGGGTCAGGGAATTCCTGCTGTCTTTTGTTGTTATTCCAGGGTGGCTGAAATTCTGTAACTCTCATTCTTTTGAGAGATACAGAAGCTTCTTCCTGTTTACCTATGGAAGGTTTCACGTAAACAGGTCTTAGAAGATGCTGATGTTCCTTAGAAGCACGCTCAGCTTCTATTGCAGTCTCTTTTTCAAAAAGAGACTCCAACAAGGTTGGTGAATTCAAAAGTTGTGACCGAATTAATATTGGACTGAAGTTACCCAAAACTTTATCTCTCATTGTTTTACGGAATTTGAGACAGTCTACCAAAGAGTTCTCCCATTGGTCCGACTGGGGATTGATTGCTAACTGAATTACCGATTCAAGCTGCTGCAATTTGTTCGAGAATGTGGCCATACTACAGTCCAATAGAGTGAGTAACACTTTTGATAAGATGAAGTAACTCACTGATTTGCACCTTTCGAAGAGCATCTTCTCGTTTTTCTCTGTCCACTTTTGCGTCATTTTGAGACATACGACCCAAATTGTTACCCAAATATATGCCAAGCTCATTTAAATCCTTTTTTTCTAATCTCTTTCCAGTTAGAAAACAGAACAGTTGACTATCAGTTGCTTTAATATCAAATTTATTGGTTGAAGGTCTGTGCTTACTGGGCTCTGGTGTTGCCAAATTAATTGCACGTTTTTCGTTATTGACATTAGTCAGTGACAATGTCGCAGTGATTGCGTTAGGGTCAGGAATACATCCTGTAGCTTTAATCAGGTGCTGATCAAACCAGGAATACATTTTACGAACGATCTCTCTATTTGAAAAGTTATTTTCTTGGTCTTCCTCCTGTAAAATTATATTTGAAGCCTCTAAAAGAGGCTTCAATGATTTGTCCGGTAATTGAGAGACTATGTAGAGAATCGGAATGAATTGAGTAACTGTGAAACCCATACTTTCACTATAGCCCACTCCCTTGTATAATATCCTGATGGATTTAGTTTCAACATCTCTATCTATTGTTGCTTGCTTAGGAGCAGAAAAGGTGAGGGGTGAAGTTTCCAAGCCATTTTGGTTATTTGTTAAGTGAAAAGTGGATTCATTTGTATTGTCTTCATCTGAAGAGTGGGAAATGGCAGGAGTAAACTGAGGTTCCAAATCACTGTTATTGTTGAGATCGGGAGGAGAACAGGGGAGCTGTGAGAACTCAGAACATTCAGAAGGATTTGGAGATACCGAGCGTCTTGATGTGTTCCTACCATCAACATGATTTGAATCTGATTGCTCTGGTATCTACTTACGGTCTCGTAGATGATTCAAAATATCTTTAATACCCTGTTGTACCTCAACTATCTCAGATTGCATAAGTTTCTGGTTCTTCTGCAAAGTTGAAATAACTTCAACTTGTGAGTCAGTCATATTTTTCACTACCTCTGTCGTAGAGGATTGCGGACGAGAGATTGTAGGTTGGATCTGAACAGCAGGAGTTCCAGAGCTCGTAGTACATGTTTCCTAGGATTTACCTGTAGAAACAAGTATGAAATAACACATTTGCATGAAAATGCGTAAATATAAAATTGTTATAACCACTCAGAGAGTAACTTACGGTTTCGAGAACAAGATGAAGAAACAGATTCACAATCTGAAGATTTATGCTCACTCTGTCTCTTTGAAGATATTGATGACGAACGTCCATCAAATGCATATTTCTCCTCCGGAATTATAGCATTATACTTTTCTTGAATCGTCTTAGATTACTAAAATGTAAAGAATACATAATAATTAGCATTGAATAATGCCATCTTAAGTATGGAAAATGAAAGATAGTTATTATAAGATAATAACTCACCCAAAAATCATAGGCTTCTGCCATAGTCATATTGTAGGACTTGTGTCTCCTTGTACGATGGACACGGAGCATTCTAAACCATTGAATAAGGTTCCTTTCTGCTACAATGTCTCCTCGTTTAGCAGCTTCGAAAGCTGGAGCACAGAGGGCGCAGGACTCAGGATTGTATAGCCACTTCCTTGGGTCATCTGTGACTGATCGCGTGACACACGCTACCCGTGGCTCATGTGAGGCACATGGATGGTATTTGTGCACGCAAACTTTGCAACGTCTCATAGTAATTGGTTGCATAATTTACTTATAGTATTGATATATTCTGATGTACCCAACAAACATATGAATGTCAATTCGATGCCGTTTGCTGTCGAATTCGTAGCGCTAACGGTGGGTATCGACTTAGCAACCATTCGATTCATAGTAGATATCGTAATGTCTGTTTCTAAATGATATCTGAATTTACACTTCGAGTAAATACCCGAAAACCGATACATGGTTTTAACAGCTTCATCTTAACGTCGGCATGTCCATTTCCAAATGATATCTGAATTTATACTTCGACCAGAAGTGCGTAAACAGATACGGAGTTTTAAAAAAATCGTTTCAAATTTGGAATTTCATTTTCTTATCTTCCTGTTTTATAATATGTATAGAAAATGAAATGTAGGAATTATTTCTATTCAATTGGATTGTACCTTTCTATATAACGTACGTAGTGCTCCCTTCAAACTATACCCAATAATTAATACACTTATAGGGGACTACGGCAGTTGTAAGGTACGATCGGGCATTGGCACGCTAGTGCAATTGTACAATGAATCAATGTAAAGTAAGCGATATTGGAACATCGGTTGTTGAACAGTGTTCCTCCAGTACCGTGAAAATGAAATGTATAACCAATCAAGTGATTTTTCGATGGCCAGTGCTTATATTGTTATGAATCTATTCTAAACTGCTTATTGTGAATAAGCCCCGAAGGGTTCCTGAAGCTGTCTTTGGTGAAGTGTATAGAAGAGAAGTGGGGTAGCGTCCCTTGGGACCAAAACTGTTGTAATTTGGATTATGTATTGTCTATTTTATGTTTACCAAGTTTATAGTATTTTTAAAGGTCCTCTCCAGGCTCCGGGAAAAAAATGAGTTTATAAGATAATATTATAGAACTAAGGTCTACGATCATTATTCTGAAAACTGCATACAATTCGGTTCAGTATATATTTTATAATTAGTTTTTAAAGTTTTTTAATACTCTGTGAGCAACAATTGAGCGAATCACTAATCTGATGCTCAAGAAGAAGATTGTACACTCTTTGTTTTGATTACAAATTTTAACAAACCATGCGTTTCAAATTATTTTAGATATTAATTGTTTCCTAAAGTATATAATCGTTTTTTATTATAAGTTCATTCAATTTTAAACCTTTACACAAATATTAAATGGATTTATTAAACCTAATACCTAGTTGACAATCAAAACAAATGGTGTACATTATTTTACTTCAGGCTGAAAATTTCTTAAATTAGTAAGTCGGAAGTACAATAGGTTTTGTAGAGTTTTGATTTTAAAAATTACGAGATCTCAGATTTTGTGTTAGGTAGGCTCGTACGCTTCATTTACTATCACCCCTTCATTTCCCTCTTCCATCCTTAAGTGCAGCCATCGGTGCTTTTGACCATTTTTGATACATTTCTCGATAAGTGACTGCATTCTCGGAGTAGCTTCTTTACATCTTTGAGCGTCCCAGCAAACATGAATGTATCTATTCGATGTCTAAACGACTCTGTATGACCTCTCTTTCGACATCGAATACCAGTAACAGTTTAGACATGGTGACATCAAGTAGACATCAATCCGATATCCGTATCATATCAAGTATCTTTGGCATCGAAGCGATACCGTTATAACAGCGTTGAATAGAAAGATAAATTACGACATCCAACATACATTGGGATTCTGCATCGAAGTTATATATCTAATATGCTTCGAAACGATATCCACTTGTATCCAATAAATAAATATATTAAAATTGAAAACTCTTAGTTCATTGATATAACGTACTGTAAGTTTAGGTGCATATCAATTTGATTAATGTTATATAATGTTACATGTAAATTAAATGGGAAGAAATGAAGTGATGTGTCCAGGTATCGATCGTGGGTCCATCCGTCCTCGTGCTTGTACCTCTGTCACACTGCCACCGTGGATTCATTTTACTATAAAAAAAATTGATATTAAACGACCCGGAGACTTAGAAAGATATTTATAGTGAAAAGAACAATACAGACAAGCACCGCTTTTATAACCAAAATCACAACTTTTTCTTATTACAAATAGTAACCCAGCTAACCAAAAGCTGTTTGTCCCACGTCTAATTTAAGAATTTAAGACGTGGGTCGGGGGAAATCAGACGTCTAACCCTCTTCATTCGCACAGGGATCCCCCTCTGCAAGACGTCTGATCCCACGTCTTGTCCTTCTCTGACAGAGGGGGACATCCACATGTCCCACGTCTTATCCCACTCCGTTTTCAAGACGTGGAACCCACGTGGGACAGAGTGTGGATGTCCCTCGCTATAGAGGGATTCAAGATGTGGGACCCACGTGGGACAGAGTGCGGATGTCCCTCGCTATAGAGGGAAGAGGGATTTAAGACGTGGGGCAGAGTGCAGATGTCCCTCGCTATAGAAGGATTCAAGACGTGGGACAGAGTGTAGATGTCCCCCTCTGCCAAACGTGGGACAGAGTGCGGATGTCCCCCTTTGCAAGACGTGGGACAGAGTGCGGATGTCCCCCTCTGCAAGACGTGGGACAGAGTGCAGATGTCCCCCTCTGCAAGACGTGGGACAGAGTGTGAATGTCCCCTTCTGCAAGGGGGACATATCTCCCTTCTGCTCAAACTATACTTCGGTTAATTGGGGTATATTAATGTGTATAAGAAACAAAAAAGATCAGACTACTCATTATTGCAATTTCTTACTATATTGCATATAGTGTATATGTACATTTGGCTGTATATCAATTATTTTAATATTACATATTGTTATATACAAATTAAATGGAGAAAGATATGTAGTGGTGATCTCGGGAATCGATCTCAGGACTCTAGTGTGATGTACTATTGAAGTCGGCGACGCTACCACTAAGCCATCCTGGACATAGTAGAAATAGTATTGGAATGATCTTTATGCAACTTGATAACTTGCGTGTTTCTTGAAGTTATTTTAAATAAATATAATTTAATATTCTACATTTTGATATTTTTTATTTTTCAATGTAAATGATAAGAATGTGTATAAAGTTATTCATTAATATTTGTATTAATAATGTTAATTAATGTTATTAACTACCTAATTACCTATAACTGTTAATTAATCTTACCTATAGTTACCTACTGGTGGTTTAGCTACCTTATACCTATCTAGTTTCCTACTAGTGTTTATCAATAACTACCTAATAACCTACAAATGTTCATCAATACCAATCTAGTACCTAGTGTTGGTTATCACTACTTACCTGGTTACCTATTACGTAGTATTTATCAGTACTTACTTAGTTACCTACAACTGTTTGTAAATACCAACCTAGTTACCTACTGGTGTGTATCAGTGCCTACCTAGTTGCCTACAACTGCTTATCAATACCTAATTATTTACCTTCTTGTGTTTATCAATGCCTACCTAGTTGCCTACAACTGTTTATAAATACCAATCTTGGTCCTAGTTACCTACTAGTATTCATCAATACCTACCTAGTTACCTACTAGTGTTCATCAAAACCTACCTAGTTACCTACTAGTGTTCATCATTACCTACCTATAGTTACCTACTAGTGCTCATAAATAATACCTAGTTACCTACTAGTGCTCATAAATAATACCTAGTTACCTACAACTGTTTGTCAGTACCTACCTAGTCATCTACTAGTGTTTATCAATTCCAACCTAGTTACCTACTAAATATCGATCAATACCTACCTAGTTACCTACCTAGTAGTATTCATCAATACCTACCTAGTTACCTACAACTGTTTGTCAATACCTACCTAGTTACCTACTAGTGTTTATCAATGCTCACCTAGTTACCTATAACTGTTTGCCTAGTATACCTACTAGGTAGTGTTCTTCAATCCGTACCTACTTACCTACTAACTAGTATTATTCATCAATGCCTACCTAGATACCTACATCTGTTTATGAATGCCAACCTAATAAAGCTTGAGATAGATATACCTTTTTGGTATAACTTTTTCCCGCGTAAAACAAGGAGTCACACCGAGTCACAAGCATAAAGGGACCATCAAAAGGCACAATATGCCCATCCAAGGATGGCCCCTGTGCACAGCCAGCTGTGCGCTCGAAGTTGGGTTAACAACGGAGCAAGGTGAATCTCTCTCCATCACTTCCCACTTGGAACCTAAGCACTCCAAACCGTACTCCCAAACCTGACAAAGGAAGAACCTCCACCAGGCGTAGGAGCAAAGTTTGGGTACAATCATTAGCTCCAAGTTTTATCCTGGACTTGGTCAGTCAAACCCGCCAATCACTGCCCTCTTCACAGGGGCCGCCCTAAGGCAGTCCCTGAGACAGTGAGAGGACACAGGGTGTGACCTGATCTCTCTAGCTGCGGAAAGGCGCCTGGTTTTCTCTTAGTTGGTTGATTGGAGTTGAAGTAAGAGTGCTATCAGACAAGATAGCTAAGACTCTCATCTCAACTCCGAGGTCAAGTCATGGAGGCGCTTGACAGCTCAGTAAGCCAGCTCACTGAGTATCCCGTCAAGTCGCCTTTTGAATGTGTCAACAGTTAGGCTGCTGACAACATTTTCTGGCAGTCTGTTCCAAACATTACAGATCCTTACCAGCGTGAAGTTCTCCAGCTGAGCAGTGGTGAACCGTGGCGGAACCACCTTCCACCCGTGGTTGCGGGTTGGGTTCACACACAGCGAAAAGTAGTCTTCGGGATCAACTCGACTTATCCCTCGAAGGATCTTAAAAGCGTGAAGAGGCCCAGGTCTTCTAACCGACGTGCGTATCCCTTGGATCAGATTTCAGGTACAAGTTAAGTCGCCCTCGCTTGCACCCGTTCCAACCGCTGGACATCTGCTCGCAACGTCGGTGACCAGAACTGGACCGTAAACTCCAAAAGAGGTCTTACAAGAGAGTTGTACAGGGTGAGGACTGCCTCTCTGTTTCTGTATCTGAATTGCCTCTTGATGTACCCTAGGATCTTATATGCTCTCTTTTCAGCTTCCAGGCACAGTCGAGAGAACTTAAGATCCTTGGTGATCATAAATCCAAGATCCTTCTGTACATCAGTGGGCCCTATTTGGGCTCCAAGTAGCGTGTAGACAGCTTCAGCGTTCCTACGACCAGCATGAAGTACTCTACACTTGTCCACATCAAAGGGCATCTGCCACTTTTCCGACCATTCTCCGATCTTGAAAAGATCACGTTGGAGTTGTCCGATGGCCTCTGGACTTGCAGCGTTGATGCCAGTATTGTGTCATCAGCAAACTTGGATACCCTTCTGACGAGTCCTACGTCATGGTCATTTATGTAAATAATAAAGAGCAGAGGACCAAAGACTGAGCCCTGGGGAACCCTGCTGGTTACGGAGCTCCACACAGAGGCCACGCCATTGACCACCACTCTTTGTCGTCTGTTATTTAGCCATTATCTGATCCATTGTAGAACTCGACCACCCACTATACAAAATTAACCTAACTTTATTAATTAGTTAAATTTTATATTTACTATATATACTTGCATTTAATCCCTAAATCATATATGTAACACGACCTTTGATAGCAGTGTGAGGTATGACAATATTCCTGTTTTCTCATATTTGCTGTCAGAGGTTTGTCACTAATGTGTTCCGAAGTAAAATTCGCAGGTTCAAAATCACCTGATGAGTCAGTCCCAATCTAGCAGCAGTAACGTCAACAAACCAGAAATTAAAGTTCCAATCCTGTTATAAGTCCAGCTGAAACTCTATGTAGGATGACTGGCTATGTCGAAGGAGAGTAAAACTACGGATTCTCTAATTACTACTGGAAGTAGGCTCTGTATGGATAAAAACTACTTAAACCTAAATATGAGGATACAGAGCAACGTGTAAACCTATGGCTATGGAGTAGAAGCTCTGTAGATTGGATCCTGCATTGTGAGACGACTGATGATAACCGAGAATATTTGAAAAGGAGGTGAGTCATGCCTTATATAACGCTATTAAGGTCGTGTTCTTTTCAATATTTGCTAATTAAGTAAAATCTCTCTAGTACCTATATCCGCAAAATACTCTTGTGATATATACTGTAATTGCAAGTGATAAATTAATTAATTTAAATTACATTAAATTTCTAAACAATATACTCTAATATATTACAATATAGTAATGATTAATATTTCTCCAGTTCGAAGGAAGGTGTAGGACCGGGGTGTCTACTTTTGTATTTGCTTCGGCGAAGCAGAGCACTACTGTGGCTGCAGCTTTCTAGTGTGACTGGGGTAAATGAATACTTTATGAATAACTAATACTTTATGAATAACTGAATACTTTATGAATAACTGAATACTTTATGAATAACTGAATACTTTATGAATAACTGAATACTTTATGAATAACTGAATACTTTATGAATAACTGAATACTTTATGAATAACTGAATACTTTATGAATAACTGAATACTTTATGAATAACTGAATACTTTATGAATAACTGAATACTTTATGAATAACTGAATACTTTATGAATAACTGAATACTTTATGAATAACTGAATACTTTATGAATAACTGAATACTTTATGAATAACTGAATACTTTATGAATAACTGAATACTTTATGAATAACTGAATACTTTATGAATAACTGAATACTTTATGAATAACTGAATACTTTATGAATAACTGAATACTTTATGAATAACTGAATACTTTATGAATAACTGAATACTTTATGAATAACTGAATACTTTATGAATAACTGAATACTTTATGAATAGGCGTCTGATCTATGAATTTCTTGTGCATTTGAATCTTTCCCACGCGGACAGGAGTGTACCAAGTCTTTTCGTGTTAGGCATTTATTTCTATAACATTTTCACAGGTTATATATCAATGGAGAAAGCTGGTGGTAGCGTTAGTGGCAGAGTTCCTACACGTCTGCTTTAGGGTGGACCTACCTTGGCGGAACTTGGCTTTGAGAGTGGACGGCGACAATGAATATAAATTAACTTGTTTATCCGTCTATTTTTTAATCCACCAGCGAATAAGAATAAAATGATTACTAATAAATTATAACTTAGAACATATTTAAAAACCTTTAAAAACTAATTAAATCCATAAAAGAATCAATTAAAATTCTTATTATTTTTTCTATATGGTGGCCATTACTACCCATATACCATTCTCAAATTCTTATATTCGCTGAATGGATTACGTTGGTACTATTATGTTGATTCAGTCGTCTCGTTATGTTTGGTTCCTTTCTTTAATTTTCCATTACTTTAAGTATACCTTTCACCCACAGTTGCTGCTGATTGCTGAGGAACTATTTAAAGATTATTAGTTGTTGTGTATTACAAATTCTATTTACAGAGATATAGCTATTTATCAGATCTAATTCTAGAAATTTATGATTTAAAATTTAGTAAAAATGAGTGATCTTGAAAACGATGAAGTTACCGATGAGAGGAGTAGGGAGACTAAACTATTATCTTTAAAAAAGATTAGGCAGTATACTCGTCAGAGAGTAACTAGAATATATAACTATGTGTTGGAGGGTAATCCATTAGATAGCACTAAAACTGATTATTATCGTAAAAATCTGATAAAATTCAGAAAGGATTTACAAACCTTAAATCAGGACATTTTCGCGGTTAGTGACGATGCAGTTTTGGAAAACAATGTGAGGGAGAACGAAGAATACAAGGAGCGTATTGACGAAGCGCTAGCACAGCTGGGTGACGTGGTGAGTAACCCTATTGTAAATCAGCCCCCTAATACTAATCTAATGTCTAATAAACTAAGATTGCCAGAGGTAGAATTGCCGGAATATAGTCATGTTAAGGGTCAGAGCCTTGAACTATTCTTTTTAGCATTCGAATCAATAATTAATAAACATACTCTTTCATCTTACGAAAAATTAGTTTATTTAAAAGGACAATTAAAAGGATCGGCTAGGAAATTAATTGAATCTTTGGACTCGGATGAGCAATGTTATGATAAAGCTAAGGAACTCTTAACTAGAGCATTTGGCTCGGCACTAACTCAGAAATACGATACCATTACAAAGTTGACTAAATTGAAGCTAAATTATAACGATGATCCCTATACCTATATAGGAGAAATGAGGAAGCTACACAATTCAGTTACAAAGTTAGAAATTGACGCGGATTGTTTTACTCAGTTTTTCATATGGGAGTCCTTGAATGATTGTTTCCAATCCCAAATGGTTCAAATTGTCAATAACAGTAAACCTAATTTAACACAGATTATGGATAACATTTTTGAAGCAACAGAGTGCTATGTTAAAGTTAAAGATAAGAACGTGGAAAGTAATAAAAAACCAGATCAAGACTATAACATGAATGTTAAACCTAAAGTATTAAATACTTCAAGCATGGCTGTAAATGTAAAACCAAATGCAAAATTCATCCCCTGTAATATGTGCGTCTATGACGGGAAATTTAAGGTAGATCATGCCATTAGAAATTGTAGCGTCTACCCTAATCCAGATGACAAAGTTAAAAAACTTAAATCTATAAACGCATGTACTAGATGTTCATTTAAGAATCATGTAAGCAAAGATTGTAGGTTCAAATTTACATCAAATTGTGTATCTTGCAGCAAGCCGCATATGTCATTTTTATGCATGAATACAAGAGACTTCAAAAGTGAAGCCAAACAACCTTTTGCTAAGCACAATACTTCCAGTAATGCGTCATGGGTTCAGTCATTAAATGTACAAGTTTCTAATATTAGTGATGCAATAATGTTGCCAACTTTGACCACTTTATTAGAGAACGACAAAAAAAAGGAAAATGTGAGAATCCTAAAAGATGGAGGATCTCAGCGTAACTTTATCTTAGAATCTATCGCCAATAGGATGAATTATAAGATAGTCAATGAAGTAGAGTTGAACGTTCATGGATTTAATTCGTCCAAAATAATTAAAACAAAAGTCGTACAAGTACCACTGAAATTAGGAGACTCTGTTTCAAATATCGAAGCTACAGTAGTTCCTAAAATAAATATTGAACTAAGAGTACAATTAATGAAAAAAGTTGTTGAAGGTTTTGTTTCAAGGGGGTTTAAGTTGGCAGACGGGTGGCTTCTTACTAAAGATTGTAGTAGAATTAATGATATAGGATTAATTTTAGGATCAGGAGCTGACCCTTTGTTGCCGATGACTACTCGTAATTTCGGAAGTAAACCAACATCATCTTATATCGATACGCCAATGGGCATATTATTATCAGGTAGTATTCCTGATATGATTTCTAATTTGTCGATGCTTATTGCTATGAAGCAAGTAGAGTCCGTAACGGAGGAAATGTCGAGTTGCACGTATGTTAGTGCTGCGTCTATCGGAACCTCTGATGAAATGCTCGACTTAGAGAAAATAGATCTAGATAAGGCAACTAGAGAAATTCTACAACAATCATCTAACCTTATTTTGAATATGGATAATGAGGTTTACTCCAATGAAAATGAACTTAATCAGAAACTAATAAACTACGTATTAAATAATACGGAAAGAGATTCAAGTGGGCGTTTAATTATGCCATTAATGTGGAATCGTAAAATTAAACACTTGTTATCTAATAACTAAAACCTAAGTAAATCTGTGCTAATGTCTAACATGAAAAAATTGAGTAAGTCCAATGGAAAACTTGAAATGTATGATGCGGTATTCCAGGAGCAATTAGATCTTGGAATTATTTCCAAAGTGGAAAATGTAGAGGAGTTCATACAAAATAACGACTGTAGTTTCTTGGCTCATATGGGAGTTTTTAGACTCTGTCATGAAAGTACTAAATGTAGGATAGTATTTCTAAGTAATCTAGCAGAGAAAAGAGGGTCTGATAGCTTAGTTAGTCATAACCAAGCATTGATGGCAGGACCTTCGCTCAACCAAAAGCTGACCACAGTGGTAATGTTTTCCAGATTTAACAAATTCATTTTGAATTTTGATTTGGAGAAGGCATTTTTAACCATTGGGCTGAAAGAGAGCGATAAACTGAAGTTAATGTTTTTGTGGTTTAATGATGTAAGTAAGGGTGACTATTCCATTGTTGCATTCATGAACAACAGACTCAGTTTTGGACTGCGCCCTAGTCCCACTACATTAATGCTAGCATTGTACAAAATTCTTGTCCTCGATACAGAAGGCGATGATCCTGAAATCATAGAATTGAAGAGAATTCTGTACAGCCACTTTTATGTGGATAACGGTTGCTATTCTTGCAACTCTAGCGAAGACTTGCATGATGCTTATGAGAAGATCCCTGCAATTTTTGAGGGTTACAAATTCAAATTGCAACAATTCAGTACGAATGATGCAACTTTGAAGTCAAAACTTCCGGGGGATGATTCTATGGAACGTAGAGTAAAATATTTCGGAATGAAATGGGACACAGTTACCGATAATTTGATACCGATGGAATTAAAACTTGATAGCGAAGCTAAAACGAAAAGACAGGTTCTGTCAACATTGCATGCAATATATGACGTATTTAATGTTTATGCGCCTTTGCTCAACAGAGCTAAAGAATTCATGCAATCATTATATAGAGATACTAATTTGAATTGGGATACTGAGCTTCATGATACACAAGTTAAAGAATGGAAACTTATAACAAACCAAACTAATTCAATTCCGGAGATAACTATCCCTAGATTTGTGGGTCGTAAAGATTCGAAATTTGATTTGATAGCTTTCACAGATTCTTCTAGCAAGTTTTACGGTGTAGTTATATACATAAGGGATATTGAAACAAGGGAAGTGAATTTCTGAATGACTAGGAATAAAATAATAGGCAACGATCTATCTTCCAAAACTATTCCTTCGCTAGAATTCCAAGCTCTTTGTTTTGGTACAGAAACTCTGATTGATTTGTATCAGGAATTAGCGGGAGACAAGGTAATGAATAAGATTGACATTAATCATTTGTACTTGTATACTGACAGTATGGTGTGCTTGAATTGGTTGCAAGCATATTTCACCAACCATGAAAAGATGCAAAAGAAAACCTCTTTTGTAATGAATAGGCTAAAGAATGTATCGGATCTTTGTAATGTTCACTCTGTTAAATATTCATACATTGAAGGGAGAGATAATCCAGCAGATTGCTTAACAAGAAAAGTGAGTTATAAAACCTTACAGAAAACTAGTTACCATTCAGGACCTGATTTCCTAGGTATCCACTCAGATAAACCTGATATTGAGGTTATTGTTCCTAATCCATTTTCTTTGCCCGTAGATGAGGTGTGTGACAGTACAGCCATGACTAACACAGCTGGCGATTCAAACATGATGGCAGCTTCGGTGGAGGACGGATGTGAGAATCTAGGAATTCCAGTTAAGGACCACTCTTCCTTTTCAAAGCTGGTGAGAATTACTCGTTATGTACTTTTATTCGTACATAAAATAAGTAAAAAGATCAAAGATAGAAAAGGAGAGTACGAAGTGGCTGAAATTAATCTTTATGAAAAGGCCAGATATTTACTCGTATCAAATGAGCAAAAAGCATCTTTTCCGGAAGTCTTTGAATACTTTGAGAGTAGAAATAGGAAAGCAAAAAACATGCCTGACATGATTTTGCGGTACAATGTGTACGTTGATCACAACAAACTTGTCAGAGTGAAAGGGAAATTGAGATCCTCTAACAATAATCCTATATTATTACCGAAGAATTCTCACCTAACTAATCTCATTGTCAGAGATCAGCATGAAAAACTATCACACATGGGTATATATGCTACAATGAAAGAGTTGAGGTGCGAGTATTTCATACCGTGCTATTTTTCGGTCATAAGGAAAGTCTTGAAGCAGTGTGTACCATGCAGAAAGATGAATGGAAGACCGGTTGAATTGAATCAGAACGAGTATAAATCATTCAGAACAGAACCACCTGACTTGCCATCGATTTTCCTTGATTATATGGGTCCTTTCGAAATAAAGATAAACAAAACTAAACAGAAAGTTTGGATTCTAATAATTACTTGTCTCTGGAGTAGAGCAGTAAACATGTTGATTTGCTTCAGAGCTGATGTCAAGGAATTTATTAGATGTTTGCAAACACATGTATATCAATTTGGTTTGTTTAGATCATGCACATCTGATTTGGGAAGTCAAATTACTGTAGGAGCTAAAAAAGTCTTAGATTTTCTTGATGATTACAAAACTGCGGATTACTTAGAGAAACATTCCATAAGCAGAATTAGTTTCTCTCACTACAGTAAAGGCAATAGTAGCTTGGGTTCACTGATAGAATGCTGCGTGAAGCAAGCTAAACAATTGATGAACAAGACTATCGGTAAAACTGTGTTAGACTATCCTGATTTCAATCTGTTAATTAGTAAAGCTGTTCATCTTATAAATCGTAGACCTATCGCATTTGGTGACGGTTTAAGAGACTCTAGTTTTGAGTGTGATTTTCCTTCCCCGATAACTCCTGAATGTCTTCTAAGAGGGTATGAGTTACCATAGGTTAATATTATACCTGAATTGCACTTTCAAATGGCAGATGAAACATTTCAAGCAGGTAATAATCCTAATCAGAAAATTATTGACGAGTATGCAAAGCTGAGGAAAGCTAATGAACGACTCAGGGATGTTTACCATAAAGAGTTCCTCCATAGATTGCTCATACAGTCAATTGATAAGAGAGATAGATTCAAGCAGGTAAAGAGTGACATTTTGGAAGTGGGAGACATTGTTCTGTTAGTAGACAAGCTTACAAAGCAAAGCAATTACCCGATGGGAATAGTAACTGATGTAAAATCGAACTCATTGGGAGAGGTTACCTCTGCAAAGGTATTCAAAGGTAACACCAGGGAAACTGTTGACAGACATTCTTCGTCATTAATTTTGATGCTGAGGGATGAATCTAACAGGAATGACTCTTGTGCAATATTGAAAAAGAGCAGAATAAAGAAAGGCGCTCTGCAGCAATTCAGAGTGATTTGTTAACGCAAGCTCTGCTTGCAGAAAATCTGATAGATTAATAGTATTTTGTATATAGTTTAAAGATATATTTATACATTTCAATTTGAGCTAATATTGTAAATAAATTTAAAGTTGAAGTGTATTTGTTTTGTTGAGTTTCTTGTTCCTTGTTCTTCGTTACTGTTTGAGTAGTTTAGCATGTTATGAGTATATATGAATGTATAATTTCGTTTTCTAGAACATATTAAGAAAGCGAATTTCTTGGCCACGAGTGTGGCGAAGTATTTTAATATTAAGAGTTTTCTTTTCATTTTCAATCGATAATATATTAATAGAAAATGAATCTCTACACAAAATTAACGTAACTTTATTAATTAGTTAAATTTTATATTTACTATATATACTTGCATTTAATCCCTAAATCATATATGTAACACGACCTTTGATAGCAGTGTGAGGTATGACAATATTCCTGTTTTCTCATATTTGCTGTCAGAGGTTTGTCACTAATGTGTTCCGAAGTAAAATTCGCAGGTTCAAAATCACCTGATGAGTCAGTCCCAATCTAGTAGCAGTAACGTCAACATACCAGAAATTAAAGTTCCAATCCTGCTATAAGTCCAGCTGAAACTCTATGTAAGATGACTGGCTATGTCGAAGGAGAGTAAAACTACGGATTCTCTAATTACTACTGGAAACCTAAATATGAGGATACAGAGCAACGTGTAAACCTATGGCTATGGAGTAGAAGCTCTGTAGATTGGACCCTGCATTGTGAGACGACTGATGATACGCGAGAATTTTTGAGAAGGAGGTGAGTCATGCCTTATATAACGCTATTAAGGTCGTGTTCTTTTCAATATTTGCTAATTAAGTAAAATCTCTCTAGTACCTATATCCGCAAAATACTCTTGTGATATATACTGTAATTGCAAGTGATAAATTAATTAATTTAAATTACATTAAATTTCTAAACAATATACTCTAATATATTACAATATAGTAATGATTAATATTTCTATTAATAGTGTAGGACCGGGGTGTCTACTTTTGTATATGCTTCGGCATGAAGCAGAGCACTACTGTGGCTGCAGCTTTCTAGTGTGACTGGGGTAAATGAATACTTTATGAATAACTAATACTTTATGAATAACTGAATACTTTATGAATAACTGAATACTTTATGAATAACTGAATACTTTATGAATAACTGAATACTTTATGAATAACTGAATACTTTATGAATAACTGAATACTTTATGAATAACTGAATACTTTATGAATAACTGAATACTTTATGAATAACTGAATACTTTATGAATAACTGAATACTTTATGAATAACTGAATACTTTATGAATAACTGAATACTTTATGAATAACTGAATACTTTATGAATAACTGAATACTTTATGAATAGGCGTCTGATCTATGAATTTCTTGTGCATTTGAATCTTTCCCACGCGGACAGGAGTGTACCAAGTCTTTTCGTGTTAGGCATTTATTTCTCTAACATTTTCACAGGTTATATATCAATGGAGAAAGCTGGTGGTAGCGTTAGTGGCAGAGTTCCTACACGTCTGCTTTAGGGTGGACCTACCTTGGCGGAACTTGGCTTTGAGGGTGGACGGCGACAATGAATATAAATTACCTTGTTTATCCGTCTATTTTTTAATCCACCAGCGAATAAGAATAAAATGATTACTAATAAATTATAACTTCTAATCGGCCTGTAGTTACTGCTGTTAGTGGTCTCACCTGTCTTGAAGATTAGGGTCACATCCGCGATCCTCATGTCGTCGGCGACCTCGCCCGACTCCAAAGAGACATTGAAGATCTGTTGCAGATGTGCCGCCAAACCATCCTTCACGTTCTTCATCACTGTCGGTAAGAATCCATCAGGACCAGCTGCCTTGTTAGGGTCCATTTTGCCAAGTTTGTCCACTACCTCCTCAACAGTAAAACAATTTCAGTCAGTGGCATTCGTCCCTCGTAGTGGACTATGGGGTCAGGGGTGCCAAGCGCATCCTCCCTGGTGAAGACACTGACGAAATAACTGTTGAGTTCGGCAACAATGTCGGCATCCGAAGTTGCCAACATACCTTGGGTTGTCCTGATTGGTCCGATGGAGCTTCTGGTGGGCTTTCTGCTATTAACGTAAGGGAAGAGCTCCTTAGGGTTGCCCTTACAGGCCAATGCAACCCTGTGTTCCTCCGCTACTTTAGCTTGTCGCACCATTCTTTTGACCAATCTCCGTTGGTCTGTGAGAAGTCTCTCAGTTTCCGGTGAAGAGTGAGTCTTGAATGAGACGTAGAGTCGTTTCCTTGTCTTTATCTCTTGGCCAAGCTCGTTATGGAACCATTTAGGACGAACCTTCATGGAACCACCTACCCTGTTCCTAGGTATGCATCGGTCCTGGATCGAGATGTAGTTTCCCTCAAAGCCCCGCCACATCTGATCAGGTGAAGCTGGAAGTTGAGGACGGAATGCCGGCAGATCACGAGTGAAACTCTCGTAATCGGCTCTTCTCAGATTCAGCATATTTCTATGAGAGATCTTCTCTTGTTCCACTTTGACTCCCACTCTAAAAGAAATGGCATTATGGTCACTGGTACCCAGACATTCACCAACCGAGACCTGAGAAACCAGATCTTCGTCGGTAGTGAATATGAGGTCCAGTGCATTTTCGCCTCTATTGGGAGTTCTTACCATAAGAAGGAGGATGTTGTCGTTCGAAAATTCGATCAACCTACCTCCCTCTCCATCCGAGACTCTTGTGCTCCAATCCACTCTGTAGTTGAAATCTCCCAACAAAATGGCCGTTTCATCCTGCAGAAGGTCAGTGAGAGCAGCGTAGAGATCTCGGTCGTGGTCTCTCGTCTGGTGGGGTGGTCTGTAGAGCAGGTAAAGGTGGAGTGTGACTTCCGCTCGGACCTCTATCCCTAGTAACTCATACGGTGAGTCGATGGGTATGAGGGCCGTGTCAATGTGACAGCGAACATAGATCATCACTCCTCCACCTGCTCTGTTGCCACGATCCCTGTGGAACATCTTACACCCGGGCAGGTGATACTCTCCCTCAAAATCTCGTCTCTCAGTATCCAGCCAGGTCTCAGTGATGCAGATGACGTCGAGACATTCAACAGCCACCATACATCTAAACTCATGCAGCTTATTCCTGATAGACCGAGCATTGAAGAGTATCATTCGGAGGTCCCTCACCGACCTCCGAGTCCTAGCCCGTTTCCCTGGTTTTCATCGGCGCAGTCTTCATAATCTAAGCCGTCGTCATAGTCATCAGGGTCTGAGGTCGGCTCAGTGGGATCTGGGGTGGGGTCAGGGGGATCTGGGGTGGGGTCAGGGGGATCTGGGGTGGGGTCAGGGTGATGTGGAGTGGGGTCAGGGTGATGGGGATGCGGGGTGGGGTCATGGGGATGTGGGGTGGGCTCTTGGGGATGTGGGGTGGGGTCAGGGGGATGTGGGGTGGGGTCAGGGGGATCTGGGGTGGGGTCAGGGGAATTTGGGGTGGGGTCAGGGGAATCTGGGTTGGAGTCAGGGGAATCTGGGAAAGAGGGGTCAGATTGCCTGGATCGTTTCTTCAAAACGCCCTCAGGGCTTACTGTCTGGCTGCGTGATCTTTTGGCATTACCTGGCACAGATTCCTCACATCTGAAGGTGGGGCTATCTCCAGTGCCAGCTGTAGAGATTGAAGGAGCCGTTTCTGCTTGCAGTTCCTCCTGTCGAGGCTGTGCTGCACTTGCCTTCGTCGCTCTCCTGCCACGTCCTTTCTTTCTCTTCTTATGATTAAGGTCCTCCTTCAGTGGTTTGTGAGGCTTGAACAGCTTCACAGCCAGCTGTTCGGCAAATAGATTACTGCCTCGTCCACTGAAGTGTATACCGTCCTTCCAGTAGAGATCATCTCTTCCGAAAAAGAGATGCCAGAGGTCAACATACTTGAGGCTGTAGGTCCGATATAGGTTACTAAGTCGACCATTTATCGCCTGAGCTCTTCCATAATGCTCATAGTGGCATTCCTCCTAGGCAAAAGCCCCACAACGATACCTCTGTTGACCTTGGACTTAACAGCACTGAGTAGCCTATTAAAGTCCTTGACTATACTTTCAATAGGACCACTTTTCCGTGTGTTCAGGAACAGGTCATATCCTCCGACTGAGACAATCAGAGTACTGTTACTGTCTATGTTCAGTTTTTGGATCTTCTGGACGATCCTGCCTATCTTGGCACCAGGGAAACACAGTACTCTGTTCTCGCGACGAAACTGCTTGTAGCGTAGGCCAGTTTGCAACCCTACGTGGGAGTCACCCACCAGGAGGTTCACGGTTTCCCTCTCTGGTGGAACCGTAGCTCTACCTTGCAGCTTCGTTTCGCTCTTCCTCCTTTCTGTGTCAGGACGGCATTTTGTCCTAACACTTTTGGCAACACTTCTGCCTACATTGCCGTTTAAATCTCTGGCTCCTGAGGTAACTTCCATAGCCACTACAGAAGTGGGTGGCTTCTGGGGGACAGGATCCCTCAATAGGACGCTCCGGTTAGAATGCCTCTCAGAGTCATCCTTCTACCTCTTCGCCTCCAGGGACGCCAGTCTGATTTCTATAATGTCCATTGTGGACTCCTGGATGTCAAACCGACACTCCAGGGGGACAAGTAGCGATTTAAGAGTGCTGGTGGCGGTGCTAGGAACAGATACCCGATTCTCACCCAGCTTCTCTCGGAGGTTTCTGAGTTCCTCGGCATGTTGTACCTCTTGACGGTCTAAACTTTTACGGAGGTCAGAAATGACCTTCTCGTACTTCAGGAGTTTTGCGGCCTGACTCTCAATTTTGAGAAAGAGCTCGCAAAAGAGGCACACGCTCATTCTCGTGAGATCCGCTGCCTTTCCCTCCTTGAAGTCAATTGACCACTTCTTCTTTTTGCACCTGAAACATTCATGTTTCAGGGCACCAGATTCGTTTTTCCCCTTCTGGGGTCCAGGTGGGACGTCACGGACTCCTGCCTTTTTCCCTCTCACTCCTGATCTAGTAGCCTGACTACCAGATCTTCTGGTGCTCACTGTCTGAGCACCTGCACAGGGTTGTTGTGCATCGGCAAGGGTGGGAGATTGGGGCTCTCCCAAGCCACAGGGGTGTGAGTTTTCCATAGAATATTTAGATTTTCAAACACTACTATCTCCCCCGCCACCACGGAGCGAAACCAGGGCAAGGTATATCGGTCTCATAAGTACAGAGACCCACCTCAGGGAGTATAGGAGTGAGGGTTGCCTCCGCAGCGGTCAGAACGACGGTTTCCCCCCAAGGCACGACCTCTCACCTTGAGGGGGAGGCAATATGTCTCTGCCCCCGTTCTTTTCCACTGGTTTAGCTCGACAAACGATAGTATCAAATCAATATTCAGTTCAGATCAAGGAGTTTGCAGGGTTGTTATAAGGATTTAAAATCAGAGTTACCTTCTCTTAGCCTTCCTCTTTAGATTTGTGAGACTTACAGGGCTAGGGGTGGTTTTATATCGGAGCTTTCCTTCTCCTAGCCTTTCCTCAATTGGTGGGACCTACAAGGCAACAGGCGGTGTTAAGTCAGAGTTTCCTTATCCTAGCCTTTCCAATAATAGGTGGGAACTACAAGGCAGCAGGCGCTTTTTGTCAGAGTTTGTCCTCTCTTAGGACAACCAGCCATTACAGCCAGGGCCTCACGCTTAACGGCCGCTATGCCGGATAACGTATCCCCGTGGACTCACGACTGCTATCATTACCGGACAGTACGGTCCGCCACTGCTTATTCAGTATATTCGCAGCTAGCCTGCATATCTGCAGGCCGTTTAGCTATCCGCCACCTGCCGAGGCGCTCCACAGTAGTTGTCAGCTACCCACATTCCGTCTTATGAATAAGAAAGCTTAAAGTTACCTTAAAACTAAACTTATTCTAAGACTTCAAGCAGCCTGTTTTCACAGAGGAGGGACAGAGAGGGACATCCCGCGTGGGACAGAGAGGGACATCCCGCGTGGGACAGAGAGGGACATCCCACGTGGGACAGACGTGGGACAGAGAAGGATATCCCGCGTGGGACAGAGAGGGACATGCCACGTGGGACAGACGTGGGACAGAGAGGAACATACCGCGTGGGACAGACGTGGGACAGAGAGGGACATCTCGCGTACTTTTTCCCGCGTGAAAAGGACGAGGGACAGAGAGGGACATCCAACGTGGGACAGAGAGGAACATCCTGCGTGGGACAGAGAGGGATATCCCGCGTGGGACAGACGTGGGACAGAGAGGGACATCCAGCGTAAGGCAGACGAGGGACAGAGAGGGACATCATGCGTGGGACAGAGAGGGACATCTTGCGTGGGACAGAGAAGGACATGCCACGTGGAACAGAGAAGGACATCCCGCGTGGGACAGAGAGGGATATCTCGCGTGGGACAAAGAGAGACATCCCGTGTACTTTTCACCGCGTAGAACAGACGAGGGACAGAGAGGGACATCCCGCGTGGGACAGACGTGGGACAGAGAGGGATATCCTGTGTGGGACAGAGAGGGACATCCAACGTGGGACAGAGAGGGACATCCCGCCTGGGACAGAGAGAGACATCCCGTGTGGGAAAGACGTGGTATTTGAGTGGGATTTAAGACGTGGGACAGACGAGGGACATCTCGCTTGTGTAAGACGTAAGACGTGTGTGGGATTTCAGACGCTGGAAAGACGTGGGATTTCAGACGTCTGGAGACGTCTGTCCCACGCGGGACAGAGAGGATATGGTTAGCTGGGAATGAGTTGGTCAAACTCCTTAAAAATTTCGTT